>JAHDVE020002643.1:0-48835 GCA_022606495.2 Halesus radiatus
ATGAACAATCTGCTTTCCGGCATTATCAAAAGTCAAGCTAACACTTTATTTTCAACATATTTTAACACACACGTTTGTGAAGTATAAAATGTTGGTTTTTGTATTAGTTTTTAAAACAAATGATATGTAATGATATGTAGTAAATAAGTGGAAAAAAGTTACAAAGGTTTTTTAATAAAAAAAATCATTTTAAATGATGTGTATTCATAATAAATAAAATATTAACTCATTTATGTTAATTTTACTTTGATGTCACTTTATTGTCCTAAAAGTGGGCGGCTACTATTTTTTCGTATATGAAAGTGGGCGGCTACTATTTTGTCCTATATGAAAGTGGGCGGACACTATTTTATAGTAGGCAGGCACCTCCATAGATAATTTACGATAAAAAATTCTTGCAAACAGAGCGAATACTTAAAAAAACACCTGGCTGATCGGTGACTCAAATTGATCATTCGAAAGGTTGGGAAGAACGGCGTAAGTCTTTCTAAATAAATAAAAAAATACTAAAAAGAGGTTACATTGGTGCTGTTTAACGGCAGGACCATAATGGTTTTTATGTCGGTGTTATAAGTGAATCGCCACTTACATGTGTAATAGTGACTTTCGATAAGAAGTGAGTTCTATCCAGTTTCGCTGAATAAGCTAACTTAATAATAATAATAAATTAAGGGATGCCGTTGCACATTGGATCCCTCTGTTCCTTGCTGATAAATACGGATTTAAAGTGAGCGCCGTCCAGTTCGTTGGATAAGCTAGCCTAGTAATAGAACAATCAGGGATGTCATCGAATTGACCGTGCCGATGTGTGACAGAGAGAGTTGTGTGGGGGAGTGACCGCGAGTGGTGGGTGGGTGTTGGCGGTGATGCGCGGCTGCCGAGGGCGCGAGAGGCGCGCGAGCTCCGAGGCCGCCGGGAGCTGCTCAGACGACGGGGGGCCCTCCAACCGCCCCCACAGCTGGCACAACACGCCCCGCCGCATGCGCAGGGCCAACGCGCAGGACACCATGTGTGTTAGTCACGACTTCACCTACTTTACGTCCCCTAAGCCGTGTGACAACTGCAGGTGCCAGTGGTGCCAGTAATTACGGTTATCTACGTTGCACATCCAAAGGGCTAACTAACCATACTATGTCAGCTGTTTAAGAGGAAATGCTGCGCTGCCTGTTTCATACTTACCTTAATTTTGGATTTGAGGCCAAAATACCTATCCAAACTGAATGATATATTTTTTCATTAAAGATTTAATAAATATCTAGTACGGATGAGAAGCATTTTATTTATTTTTGTTTTAAATTATAAAGTATATGCCATTAAAAAAAAAAACAATTTTCATAATTGATAACATAGAAAATTATTTGTTTTGTATTTTTTTTTAAATTTTCCTGTTTGCTATGTAAATATAATTACGTAAATAAAAATACAAAAACAATAAATTTTCGGGTCGATCTTTTAAATTGTGTACGGCAAATTTGTGTTCCAACGTAAATTGGTCGTTTTTAATTAAATTTAAAGTCCACCATAATGCTTATTTTAATATACGAGTATACATATATATATATTTTTTATATTATATTATATTTTCAAAGCAGATGGGGTAAATTTTTTTTTAATATCCGTTACCCCGTAAATAATTGTTAAATGTGCATCTAAAATCACGAAAAATCAATTCTTTCAATGGCCTATAACATAAAATAATATTTCATAACGTAAAACAAAAATAAATAAATCATTTCTAATCCGTACTAGATATTTACTATACTTTTTGATGAAAAAATAGATCATTAAGTTCAGGTGAGTATTTTGGCTTCGAATCCAAAATTAAGTTTTGTATGAAAGAGGCCGCGCATCCGTTCCTCTTAAGGAGGACGACCCTTACACCTGGCAATCCTATCAACACTATGATTGTCGACTTTTATTATAATTCGCACTTTCTTTGAAATGATTATTTTCATTATCTTTATCAAATATTTTGGCCTTTTATAATCGAGTATTTTGAAGAGACCGGTAATCATGAACAGGTTTCAATTTATATTATTATCTGCAAACGTAAGGTAAGTTCAGAGTCATTTTCATACATTTTTATTGTTTTCAGGGAATGCAGCGCATGTATCAATAATATATTACAGAATTATTATAACAACACAAATGTTTACTACAGTTTTACGAGGACTGCATTTTTTTTATGTGAATATCAAACAATATTCCATTGCCTGGAACTTTTTTTTGTAATGTTTGTATTGTCTAGGTTTTATGAAAATACGAAGGAGAGGAGAATAGGTAATTGTTATTGTTTTATTTATTAACGTTATATTTCGATAATTTCTTCTTTTGTTTCTATCTCTAGTTGTTCCAGTAAATTTAAACTAAGATCCTTTCTTTCTATATGTAAAGATTTAATCTTGTGTTGCCAAGATGTTCTGCGAATTTTGAATCAGTGTTTTTATTATTATAACAACGCATGTACTTTTTGATACAAATTGAAAAGCCCTTCCCGTCTGTTCGATGTACGTAGCATTACAGTCTGTGTTGTCACATTTTAATTCATATATGCCACTAGTACTTTTAAATTTTTGTGGCTAGTTCTTATATTATTATTGGTTATAAAAACTATATTTAAACCACTTTTTTATTTTTTTTTATTGTGCTATTTTTACAGATATTGGACCAAGAAATTTCAAACATGCATGTTTATCTAATTTAAAAAAATATATTAAATCAAATTCTACGAATTAAACACAATAAAAATTCATATATTAGGACTGTGGCTATTAGCACACCCTATCAGAAAATATTCCGATGATCACGGAAATGAGATGGAAAGAAGAAGATTGAAATTATTTGTTGAGGTCCTCAAAATTCGTCACGATTATGATTAATTATTCTTTCCAACACCTAACCAATACATGACTTCCCGAGCTTTTTATCTTCGTATGATTTGCCTTTCAATGATTTCACCAGACATTTCCACAAGACAACGGTGGTGTCAGACACGCTGTCCGATGTCACCGGACGAATTAATACCAAATCGGAAGTAAAACCATTTGGTTATGAATGCTAAACGCGATTGCCGCAACGGGGAACAAACGGCAAGAGGTTTTTTTGGCGGGCTGGGCACGTTAAACTTTGGCTTGTATCTCGTCCATTTTACTTTAGTCCAATTAAGTAGTTTATAGAAACATTTTTTCTTTTGTAAAATGTAAATATAAAAAAAATAAAATTATAAAAACCGTGTCTAAACACGCTGGTTGAATGTCAAACGTTCTCAATGATTTTCGACGAAATTGGTGAAAAGCTGAAACAAGTAAAATTTGTTAATAATTCGTTATATTATTTCCTTGTTTGGATGTTCAGCCATGTTTTTACTTTAATTTTTATGCTCTTTTGTGGCAGGATCATTCACGCTTTATCCTAACACGGTTTAAATCAATACCATTTGGTCGGAATATCCAGCCGGGGTCGTAATCAGTGATACGCTGATTTTTCGCTCGACTATCAATCAACTTTCTACGATTATTGGTCTTAAATTTGAGATGGAAACTAAAAGATATTTAAAAATTCTGTTTTCGCCGCTGTCAAATCGTTGTGGAATTCCATTGTAATATTATGATTAAAAAACTTTACATTTTTGGCCCTCTCCTTGTTCCCCTTTTCTCACCCTACTCTGCTATTGGAATGTCAAGACTTATTTAAAATCTTAAATATTCCAGCTTGGCGATGTCCATAGCACACTAAAACCGATCCCGTCTCAAATAAATGAGACGAACAAAAACGTTTTTTAATAAAATAATAATTTAAAAAATAAAATGTTTAATTACCATACTGATAAGTAGGGACTTGAACTTTTCAAGGAATATGAGTTGGAAATCGTTGGGCAACAGTGCCACGTTGCTTTATTTGCATCTTACTAGTACGGTAGTGCACATACCTATTGGTTCCCCACAGTTGATATCGGGTATTATGTCATCTTATTGCACGGGTTGGTGGACTTCTCCCCCTCTATCGCCGCACTGAATATAACCCCTAACCACTGCTAAGTTTCCTATAAAAACATCGCCAAGTCAAAATTATTTTTTTCCTCTGCCGTCAGAAATCAATAATTTAGCCATTTTGCTTCGACGAAACACGCTTTTCCGTTATCGTTTCCCAAATATCCAGCTTTATTAATAAATAGAAGTATTTATTTATTTCTATACATTATATAATGATCATTTCACCCATTTGTAATAGTATAGTACTTTGCGTGGTGTTGTATAATGAAGTAGGTTTGAGAAGGTGATATAGTGCGAATGGAAAAATGATATATTTCGGGAATACCTCACTAGGAGTACCCGCATCCGTTATACAATATTTCGGATAGATTGATTAAAATTATCATTTATTGCTTACATTTTCTATTTCTTACTAGATATGGAGAAAGGCCATATTATGATCTAAATATGTCAAAAACATTTACTCCCGAACTTGTGCTTGTTTTAATACTTTGGAAATTATAATTATATTTAATGTCGTACACGAGATACGATAGAATAGAGACTTGTCACTCGTTAATCGAATTATACCGACTGTAATAGATATCTTTGCCAATCACAAACTATATTATAGTTCAATAAGTATCAATGATGTATCGGGTCCCCACACTAGGTTCCGCTAACTTTTTTTCAGAAATGATTGCGGTCGTACTAGAAATTGAATAGGTATGTTTTCAGATTCTCAAGGCAATAAATAGTAGTTGTTGTGTATCCTCCTTCCTGAGCCAATATTACGGGCACCTTGGCACATTTAGGTTTATAAATAGAGTCTACGTTTCTTGCAAAATCAGTATTAAATAATGTTATCGCGCGTGAGGTAGGAAAGGGGGTGACGCGGCTGTCGATGTCGTCCAAATCCTTCCGATCGCGTACGAACTCAACGAACGTAGTAGCCGCGCCGCACAGCTGGCCGGCGTGGCCCGGAGCATTTGAATTACCGGCGTGCCTACTTCATTATTTGATTATTGAGTTTTTTTTTGCATTAAAAAGCCAATTTACACCAATATTGATTATGGTAAAACCGATGTAAAGTTACACCATTACTTTTTCTATCTTCTCCAGAACGACATGTAGGCATTTTGCGGTTATCATTGGAGATCCACACCCTGCGAGCGCTTATAATCTACTGAAGCCCTTGTTATTTCTGTAATGCCAATGGGCCTCATGTTGGTTGCCCATATTTCGAACGCTGATATTTACTACATTTGCATAATCTCTATGCCTTTGCAGTATCCATCATAAGGGCAGATAAAAAACTTGAAAACTATTCGTTTTATTTTTGATCCGTAATAACTTTTCCAAATGTATTATAGGGGCCCGCTTCTCAAAAAGTTTGGGAATCTTTGAGATGTCTGATGTAAACATTATTATATTTCTATAACGCTGCTTATTTGTACACAACTAAGACAGCTTGTCTTTTGTGAAGTTATTTTTTCTTCACTCCCATTTTTTACCACTTTTCTTTCCTCTTCTTGTCTATTTACCACAACTACTACTGCAGACCTCCCCTACAGACAAAATACAATATCCAGTATATTTACTGAGACTGAAACAATATTTTTTATAGTTACTCGCTGAAAGCTATTGGTTTTCTCTATTAATAGTTTTTTTTATTATTTTATTAAATATTTTTTCTTAAATAACAATTCTTAAATTATTTGAAATGTAATTTTTATGTTGTTATTACGTAAGTAACATTATGGCATTATTTTTTAACAATTATGAAGGGTTTAATCTCTCTGGACTTTGGTTGGTAACTTTCAAATCATCGCATTGTAGGTTTGGTTTGGTATTGAATGCGGATTAGCAGTTTTGGAATAATAATCTATCGTCGTATAGAGGCGTTGCCAAGTGAGTTTCAAAATTGGGAGCATTCCGTTCCGAATCAAGTTCGTTCACATGACCTTATACCGCGGATACTTGCTTTGCTACTGGAGTGTGCCCTGGACGTGCCTTATACGTGACTTGTGGTGCCCTATACGTTCCTTATGGGGCCCTATGCGTTACCTAAACACGTCCTGGCCTTGCACAGATTGTGCCCTAAACGTACCTTATATTGCCCTATTATACGTATCCTATTCCGCTCTACGTGTACTATACGTACCTTATACTAGCCCGGGATGTACCATATAGTGCCCTGCGCCCTATACGTTCTTGATGGTGCCCCATACGTTGTTGAACGTGCCCTGGTCGTATACCCTGAATGTGCTCTATTCGTGCCTTATATTTCCCTATACGTGCCCTGTACATGCCTTATACTAGCCTTGGACGTGCCCTGAATTAAAGCTGCCATAAACCACGCTTACTTGTATGAGGATTCAACATTGAGATTATATTCGTGGCAGGTTCTGTAATATTTCAAAGGCACATCCGAGCGAATTGGAATTAATCATCCGTGTTTTTATCCAACGTGGGTATTTGTTTTTACTTAGAATACTTATGCGTTCACAAATGAATTTAAAAATATACTTAGTATTCACTACTTTATAAATATACATTAATATATACATGTTTCGAAAGCGATGCTTTCATCGTCAGGAATGTATGAATAAATGAATGCTCATGCTTTCATCTATTTTAACGGAAGTGAGGTTAGCAATCAAGATTGCCGCCCCGTTAGTCACCAAATTCTCTAGATGAGATGAAAAAACGTAAGTATACACGAATAAATATTTTTCAATTACTTCATAGATACCTAAAATAGTCACTGATTCGTATATTGTCTCAATAAAATGAATAGGAAATGACACTACTAAGTATATTGTTTCGTTTATTTTTAAAATTTGTTTTTTTTTTCTGTTTACTTATGTTGCAAAATCAATAACAAAAAAATTAAAGCATAAAATATTTTAACCATTCGTTATTGAATATCGAAATAAAATCAATACCTTATCGAATCATAAGCATTAGAAAAATACACAAGGAAAAATGTTATTGCCGCGACAGAGATTTGAACGCCGCGATATTCTGCCAACAAAAAGTTATATTATTAATATTGTAAAAATTAAGCTTTTTTTATTCAATATAATAATAATTTCTATAGTGCCGTTTTCGTGTGAAAATCACCTCAAGGGCGCTTTACAGCATAACTTATGAAACCTATCACTTAGACATAAATCTAATAACTTAAATGTAAGTTTTTTTTACTAATGACTTGAAGTAAGATTTATAACTAGTGATCTAGAATCTAACTAAATGAGACTAGTGACTTATATCTAAGACTTATAGCTAGTACTTACAACTAAGACTTATAACTAGTGATCTAGAATCTAACTAATTGAGACTAGTGACTTATGTCTAAGACTTATAGTACTTACAACTAAGACTTATAAGTAATGATCTAGAATCTAACTAATTGAGACTAGTGACTTATGTCTAAGACTTATAGCTAGTACTTTCAACTAAGACTTATAACTAGTGAATTAAAACTAGTGACAAACATATTTATGAACATGTGGGTCTTGTAAACAAGATCGTCCTATGACTAACAACTGTGATTGAGGATTAGAGGCTTTAAAATAAATTATATAATGATTGTTGCCCTTTTTGGCAGTGATAATATACATATCAATATGTTGTAATTAAACGTAAAAACCTTTAATCTATACCATTCGATTATAATAATTAATTGGATAGAATCCACTCTACTCCTTATTAGAATTCCCACTTGTTATTCTTATTGTTTGTCCCACATGACTGATAAGGGAATATCGCAGAGCTTTTGTTCATAAAATAATATTCAACATCGCGTCCTTCAATAACTTAGAAAAATAAAATCAGTTATTTGAACTTTTCACAATTCAGCAAACCTAAATCTAACCAAATTATTTTCCATTGTTCGTAGTCCCACGGTTTTCTTTATGTGGGTTCTTTTCTTAACTTAGATAGTAAAAGTCCGTTGGCGAGTCATCGCAAAAATAAACACATGTGCATTTTCTGGCTTTGTTTCGAATGACTAGTATTCTTCAAGTATTCTGTAATTTTACATATTATGAGTCTTAACCTTATATTAATTTGGCTATGCTTAGTATTAACGTCATTATTACAGCAATTTCTCAATTTCAACTTTTCTAGGGGTGAGTAGTGTTCGTTTTTTTTATCGTTTCGATATATCTCTAAATTTCTTCACAATTATTTTTTTTTATTATTTAATATGGTTCGGGTAAAATGCCAGGAAGTTATCTCAAAATTATTTACTCTCGGAGTTAACCTCAGCACGCAGTCTAAGAAAAACTTTGCTTAATGTTCGAAAAAAAATTATTTGATTGAATTATGTTCAGTGTAATCGAATTATTCGCTCGCATATGATATAATTATATCGAGGCACGTGATCTAAAAAATAGTCTATTTTAAAACATTATTTTTACCATATTCGTTAAAAGCATTTACTTTGTGGCTAGTCATAATTATAATATAAACCTATAAATTTATTTTGAACCACTTTAATTCAATTTATATAAAAATCTCGACCGGTTTCGGAAGTACCCTTCCCTCGTCAGGAATATATTAAAGCTAAACCACGAAATAAAATAATGATAGATATTCATGAATATTATTTTATTTTTATTATTCATAATTATTTATTTTGAATGTTGGAGTGGGAGCCGACCAAAGGGGAAGCGGTAAGTAGGAGTTTTTTTGGAAGAACAAAGCGATTCACTGGAAAAATATCTAAAATAGGACCATACGATAAATTTACTTCGTTATTCAATATACTAGAATTATTATTTAGGGATTTTGGAATTTCAACGGCTTCTACATTATCAAAGTTTTTACCTTTATTATTACGGTAAAGAATTTGAACTCCTTTCAAATTTAATGAAGTTCGGGGTACTTCCGAAACCGGTTGAGATTATTGTTTATATATATTACATTAAAGTGGTTCAAAACCAAATTTAAACGTTT
This sequence comes from Halesus radiatus, assembly GCA_022606495.2. Classification (NCBI taxonomy): domain Eukaryota; kingdom Metazoa; phylum Arthropoda; class Insecta; order Trichoptera; family Limnephilidae; genus Halesus; species Halesus radiatus. The sequence continues at coordinate 8,937 of JAHDVE020002643.1, forward strand.
ATACCTGTATTATCATTATTTTTACGTCGTCATTGGAGCAAAATATTATTAAAATGTTTCATCGCAATATGTGTATTCATATAATATACCTATGGTAGGCGAGTTGACCGGATAATTCAACACACTTTTTAAAAGTGATATAAATTTATTAAAAGTATGAAAAAAAAAAGTAGCCCGAAAATCTAATCAACCTAACCTAATTAATCATTTAAAAAAAATATTTTAACAATGAAAAATTGGGGTTAGGTTAGTTTATGTATTCGGGTTAGTTCCTTCTTTTTTCGTACCAACTTTTAATGACTTTTAAGATCTGTGCCGATTCATACGTGTGTTGATTTATCACGGAAGCGGTTGGCGAGTGGTTTATTATAATTTATTTTTCCTTATTGCCAGACTAGTCTTATTTCAATGGGAGTACCCACCAATTTTGTAGCATTGACCACTTCTACACCGATGCACAAAACATTATTAATTCTAAGATATGCATCTTCTCATTACGCATCCCAATGTGAAAGTCACAAGTTGCACTGCGGAGAAAGCCCCGCGGTTGAATCGTTGAATGGAACTGTCCACGAGCTCTTTTGTATCTATCGGTTATTGGCGAGCATTATTTTCTAACCTCGCACCCGCACTGAGCACACTGTTGCCCGATTTATCGCTTTTCAAACGCGTCCTAGCGGCATTACTGCGAAGTTACAACCATCTTATAACCCGAAGGCAACAATTCCTGGAGGTAAATTCTTAGCATTATATGTAGCCTTTCAGTACCTATGGCTGGAGTGATATTCTATTAGGTAGGTACCTACCTGAAGAGGGTAACATACCTGCACTGAACGCAACAATAACAATTTCAAACGTCAATTACTTCAGACAATTCGTTTGTCTAAACGGTATGCACCTTGTCTTGCAAATCAACTGTGGTGTAGTATAATGCTGGTGGTTAACTATCGATTGCACGTTGCACCCACCACGCCAGTTTGCTGCATTAACATATTTAATCGTTAAAATGATGACTTTGTCTTTTAGGATTTATCTTTTTGGCTTTAAAGGAGGTTGAGCAATACGGATAGCACTGTTTTAGTTAATTCAGTATAAAAACGGAATCCATAATAATTAAAAGTCAAACACACGTAGACTTCTGGGCGCCTCTGTCGTATTGGAATAACAGGCAGCGAATATATTGAATGTGGTACAAGTGAGATCATTAAAGAAGATTTGCGGACAGTGTCATGTGGACCGGTGGTAAATAATGTATCGATTACCACCATAAAAATACAATTGACGTATCTACCGGTCCACATTCCTTAAAATAAACATAATGATGAAATTGACCATTTATTTGGAAAAAAATATTTTGCCGGAATTGTCACCTGCCGCCACTAGTATTATAACAAAGTTAGATTTTTTTTATCTTCTTTCTGATAAATATAAATTATCGGTTCACTCCTCGCTGCAATAATAGTTTAATACTATCATTATTTCCTTCATGGGTATTACTGACAGTTTGGCAAACTTGTTCCTCGAACTGAACTTTCAATTATTCAACTTGCATCCTCGATCGGGAAAACCGCAGTAGGGATGGAAAAGCGTAATTACAATACAATGCCAATTCCCCGCGGCGCCCCACTATTTACTAACACCCTCGGTATTTCGGTTACTTTTTATCCTTGACTTGAGATATATTTATGTTCGTCAATTTGCTATTGTGTATGTTTCCTAACAAACTTATGCTTCTTGGAAACATGTTTAAAAACCAACTGAAATACCGGATAAGTCGCCTAAAGCTTGAGACGTCCTACTGTCGCGTCACCACTCGTGGACAGTATTGCGTATTTTACTCGAAGAATGCAGAATCATCCTTGCGATGGAATATTGCATAACGTTATGTATATTACTTGCTGATTGGAACATCGCTTCTTTTTTTTACGACAGTGTTAATTGTTTGTGCTAATAAGTTGCTGAAAGGTTAAGTTGAGTCTTGGACGCGACGCTACTCTTGCATGTAACTCAGTGTTTTAATAAATGAAAAAAAACAGTGTAAAATTACCCTAGCAATGAAAGATTCTTCACAATTTCTTCAAACGATTCGTATTCACTTTGTGGCGTCATTATTAATAAATTAATTTTAAAATACACTTAGTATTCACCACTTTATAAATATACATTGATTGATATCAATGTATATTTATAAAGTGCTGAATACTAAGTTGTTTTTAAATTCATTTATCAAAGATTCATTATTTTATATTATTCCCTTTTCTGTTTCCGAATCTCGTGGGATTGATATTTTGTAGGCTTTCTTGTGTATTCAAGTAGGTACAGAGTACAAGATTATTGCCCACACAATATCGGGGAATGTTGTAAGGTGGATAGAAACGGATAATGCCGAAAGGAAAGGTTGCTTGTTGAGATCTGTCCTCTGAATGGTGGTCTTTCACCAATACGGTACAGAGACAGTATATTCTTACACTCTAAAATGTTTTCTGATATGTATACAGCAGCTACCACGACTCTCCCCTCTTCACTCCGAACCGGCTCGTTTGCTGAGGGCCCTCGGTATCTCCTCCAGCAAAATATCCGCGGAGAATTTCATTTTATTGTAAACAGAGATGAGGGCGTTTCCCCTCCATCCCACGGAGTTCGGAGGACAATAGGGCGCAACGATAAGCTGGGGTGCCCAATTCAAAGCCCTGAACAAACATTTAGCATAAAAATCCCCGGTGACTAAGCTTAGTCGAAGGGGACATTTGCTATCACGAGGCAGTCACATGTGCACAGAGTTAGTCTAGCCCCTTTGATGTCTTGCTTTTAGCTAGGATCGTGTGAAATGACGTGACATTTGGCTGTTTAAATCATGTGCTGTTTCAGTATTCCAGTTGGTCATATTGTGTCCCTTGCGGACGGAGACACGCGGCATAATTTTGTTGTCTGAGACAAGGTGCCGTCTAAGAAAGTTTACGATGGGAAAAATGAAGAGAGAATATTATTTTTGATGATATAATGTTTTCTTCCAGCACGAGTACTAACTGTCGTATAATAATTAATTCCAGTCTAACATACACCGTGCTTTGAACAAATTATTTCGTTGTTCAAAGAATTAAATACAGGTTTAATTTTTAATTTAAACTTCATTCGATTTTCTCTGTTGTTTTTGTCTTATAATGTGAATGTTCCAGCAAAAATCTGTTTCTGAACATTTACCCTCACCGATTTTAACAATTATATGCATTCCGTTATTATGCAAGTATATTTCTTTAATTCAAATTTCAAGAAAATTCGCTGCATTTTAAAACCAGATTATCCCGGTTTTAATATAGAAAGTGGATTTTTCAGCAAGCATGGTAAATATGACTGTATTAAAAGGAATGGATTCAGTTGCAAGTAAACTAAATACTACTTACCTACTTAAGATTTAACCCCATGAAATCTTCTGTACTTAAAATACACGTAAAATTCACATTGGAACTGCAAAACCTATCCAATTATTTGATACCCTTTCAGAGGCGAATTTAAATTGAACCAATACCTTTAATCTATTCAAATCTAGTTAATGATGCAGTGCAGCCATCCAGCCAGTGTAGCATCCCGACTCAGACAGACCAAAGCGGGACTTCTCGTCTCATTTACCCGGCAGCTAATAACGTTAGCAGACTGTTTTATTGTTCGTATTTCGTCTGGAATATGGCGCTATAACTTATTGCGGCGGCTCATAAATCAGCTAATTAAGGTGCTTCGGATTAAAAGTCAGCGTAGCGAGAAAGTGCATCAAACACTCGAACAGATTGACGATAAACTATGTAAACATTACTCCACTAGGGGAAGTGAGAACAGTAACTCCACTTGCAGCTGATTCACTCGGATGAAGCTGTCGACATTGCTTTTCAATGGAAAACAGGATATTGTCGCAATTAGAGTCATTATTGGAGTTTACGTACGATACTCTTTTAAATAACACTTGTTTTAATCTTACACTTAACTCTTGTAAAACATCTTGCGAATTACTTGTATACTACACATGGTTTACTCGTCATACGAATGAATCAATTCATTGTGATACTTTGTGTCGAGTGAATTCATTTTTAGGTTGAATGTAGAAGATTGTATTTTATGAACCTTGCATGTGTTATAATGCGGATTTATTATTAATTATCGGTTTAGATTACATTGCATATATGTTTTTCATCATTATATTTATGCAAACACTGACCGGTTTCACGAGAACCCTTGGATTGCGTCAAGAAAACAATAAAACTGATAGCATTTACAAAGAGTAATCTTTGTGTTGAAGTTGTAAATAGCACAAGGAGATGGAATAGGTAAGATGGTGGAGGAGAAACAGATTTATCCACCAAAGCAGTGTTTCCCAAACTTTGTTCCGTGGCCCGGGTATTTTTATAAATAGTGAGGGGGTGGGGGGTACACAAAATTTTTCATTCCTTTTTTTAAATTCCTACAACTTTTATTGTTTTAGGTACATGTTGGAACTAACTACCGCCATACTAGGCACATGACTGTTGGAGCGGTCGTTTTTTTTTCAATTAATAAATCACATTCTGCCCACTCTGGAAAGAAACCATTCATATATTCAGAATGCATTTATTAGTGTACTTATACATTTATATGTAACTAATAATTCAATGCTTGGACGCTCTGGGATGAAACTAATCCCTTATAATGAATTAGTTTTCATGTTTCGAAAGTAAAAATTAACGATTAAAATGCACAAATGCGATCGAGAAAGAAACCATTCACGTATTCTGAAAGCAATTATTTATGGTTTCATAAAACTATATTTAAAACATTACATTCACGTCCACTCAAAAACATAAGTAATACAGTAAATATTAAAAAGTTTCAGCTTGTTTAAAAAATCTTTTATTTTGTTGGAGTGTTTAGTTTGATCCTTTTTACACATATTTTAAATTTGTTTACCGCAGTCAAAATCACACGAACGAATCGTGGACGGCAGCGATTTAGGCGATCACTTTATTATATTATTGAATAAGTAAAGTATAGTCAAAATACGCGTATCTGTCGAATGTAATGCCATAGTTTTGATTATTTTCTTTACCTCTTATATTTTTATAACGTTTGAATGTGCCGGAAACCATAATTATTGTTGTATTCCTTAAAATCTTCGAATGATCGCTCGCCGCCAGTCAACACACGAATGACGACTTCATGTATTCGAGAAATGCGTGAACCCGCCTGGTGCCAAATTTGGGTTGTCACGTCGTTGCCTCCAGCCGTCGATATGGTAGGCAAATTTGGCTGTTATGGCACGTCTATTCATTCGGACGTCAGTAGTCGTAATTTACGGGACCTGACATTTTTCTTTCATGACCTGGTGCCGGGTCGCAACCCGTAGTTTGGGAAACACCGCACTAAAAATTAAATTTTTGACAAACGAAATAATTTATTATAATATTTGCGTAATATTAGACTACGTCACTGGTCGAATGAATTCGTTTAATTCTGTCGCTTTTTTCGCCCATGTCTATTTTATTCTCACGTATTATATTAGTTTACACAAATGGCTATAATATTATTTAATTTGGTTCGCTTGCTGTAAGCATACACATTTTTTGCCCTCGCTGAAACCGCAGACATGTGCGTGAATATGAAATTATTAAATCAAGCAGATATTAAATCTACCGCGGACAATGTGGCTGGCTGACGCTGTAAGAACTTTATCCCGGTGAAATATCGCTCTCTGCGTCCATAATTTGATTAATGGGCCGCGTTTGGCGGAATTAAAACTCTTTCACAAATTTGGTCGACGGTTTTTTCGCGGTGCCATATTATTATACTTAGAGTTAAACCCTTTTAGCTTTAAAATCTGATCAAATTTAATAATATCATTAAGTTGAGCAAGTATTTTTAATTTTTATTATTGTGACAGCTGTTTCGGCGTTCAGGGCTATTTTCAAACTGCGGTTAATCCACATTGTGACTACTTATTTATATGATTTTATTCACACCCATCCCATTCTGATTTGGACGGTTTTTTAAAATAATGGTTTATAATCGGTAAAACCGATTTAGTTAGAAAATAATTAAAATTCTATTATGTGAGGTTTTTACATTTATAATGTGATTCCCCGTATTTAAATGATAATGTTTTCTTAATTGAATTATAAATATGTGTTGTATTGTTTTGGTAATGTGAACACACTGAGAAGCGGTAAATTTATAATTTTCCTTAGTTTATTAATTAATGTTATATTAGGATCATTCTTTCATTTATTAATTTCTAATTGTTGAAGTAAATTTAATCTAAGACCCTTTATTTCTATATGAAAGAGCTTAGGTTCATTTTAATAATATATTGTTATATTTACTGTTTGCGCGATTTAGCATATATCATATACATTTAAACACCGTACATACACTATATGGCAAGCAATCCATTAGCTACGAGGGAAGCAATTTATATAATTACATTCCAGGAGAAATTTAAAAAAATATATTTCGGTATACTTAAAAAGAAGTTGTTACGTCTAAAATTAAATTAACATAATAATTAAAATGTATATTCTTAGGTAATCATTCTAGTTAAGCAAGCGAAAAAGTCGTAATCTTTTTACTGGAATAAAAGAAACTTTCTTGTAGGTACTAAGTACTAACCTACATAGTATAGGTAGGTCCGTCAGTATCGCCTCGGTGAAAAACCACCATTCAGAATTAAGCGTTGCTTGAAATAGCTCTATCCGTGTTTGGTGACAACTTCTGAATATTCCCCGCCTTCCTCTTTCTATCCCCTTCCCCTCCCCATACCCTTCAACATCACAACATACATGTTTTGGGGATTCCACTGACTCCAGCCAGCAAGGAACAGTTGGAATTCTTGTGCGATATTCACATGCAGGTACGCAAGAACGTAACTTCTTTCATCATATCAACCCACTCTAAGTAGGTACCGTTTAATAATAAAATTTGATTAAAATAAGCCTTTTTAGCACTGAAGACATAAACCGATAGAAGTGTTTTGTGGGAATGTATGTGTCCCTGAAGTTAGTTCAATGTTTTCTTACTTCTGATAAAATTGATCGAACATTTTCAAATATCGACATTCTTTCTTGAACAGATAATTTATTTATTTGGCCTGTTGTTAACCTAGGGGTCGAATCAAACCCTTCTAATAGCGCAGCTTCAATTTTCACGCCTAAAATGCCGAAACGGCCCCCAAATATCAAAATATTGGTGGAGAACGTACCTTAGACCAAGCCAATAAAGTACTTAGGACTCGTTTAAGACTCAAAACGCACTAGGAAAAAGCATATTCAAGAAAAAGGTAAATCCACAAATCGCGCCATAAGTTATCTTTACCCCATGCTTGGTAAGAGTAGTAAATAATCCACAGACAATAAAATACTCCTATACAAAACCATTATCAGAACCATATTTTCACACGCTGCCCCTATTTGGGAAACGCAGCAAAAACACACATAAAACCCTTACAAATCCTGCAAAACAAGGTCATTCGACTAATATTGAATGCTCCTTCGTGGATCAGGGTTAACACTCTACACAAAGACCCAAACATTCATCTGATTACGAAACTAATTATATCACTTTCTGAACCATTTTATGCCGGATTACCCGGCCACGAAAAAAAAGAACGATAAATTCGCTATCAAGCTATGATGCGAATTCTATATTTAAATATAAAAGACCAAATACCATCCTCCGATCGGAGTAACTTCTGCAGCATCTTTGCATTTAGTTTTTAGCATATTTTTCCCATTCCCATAATTTTAATAAAACATCCAAAACGTGAAGCTTAAAAAAAGTCCTTTTTACGTTAGAACAAGATTATTTTTATAATAATGGTATTCTGAATTTAAATTAGACCAAAGACCTAGGGGTCGAAAGGTCCTATGTAATTTGGATTATCTGTTCAGTGATTTTTACCTACATAAGATTATCTACTTTCCTGTCTACGACATTGTTTTAGAGTTGGTATTTATTACTCTACGAAATATTTTTTTTTTCTAATTATATTTTAGTATAGTTTTCGAACCTCCTTCCAAATAAAACATGGATATTACACTCTGGAATAATTATGCCGTTCCTAAACTTACTTCCCAGGGAAATTGGTATTGCGATCCGTCCGATTTATTAATGGATTTAAAAAAAATACTGTGTTGCACATGTGTTGTGATAAGATAAAATGGTTCATGAGATATTTTATGCTGGGGCGCTAAAAACGTCATCAAACTTTATTGCCCCCCTTCAGCGCACCTTTGTAGTTATGTACAAGTGTATAGGTTTGTCTTTTACGGATCGGGCATACATACATCGTCAATAGATAATACATTATTTGATTTAATATTATCACATCCTTCGTACATACATACTCGTACATACATACACACACACACACACATATATATATATAAAAACAACACGCTTATTATGATAGAATTCAAACTAATACCAGAGACAATAGACGCTAGTACTTGTATTTCAGATGGTGAAATCCCATATGTCTAACAGGGTATTTTCAACTATGGATGCCGTTTAAAATGTGCGGAATAATTAAAGTTTATTATTCTGATTCTAATCATCGCACTAAAAACGTGTATTTTTAATATTTTCATTCGTAATTATTGATTTTAATTTTTTTTTTAAACTGCATATTCCGAAACAGTTCGAACTGGCTAAAATGTCAATATGATGTAGATAACGCTATTGGCTGGTAAGACGGCTGCCACCGACGTTAGCCGGCGTGACGGCAATAACTCGAACAAAAACGAGCATTTTTTTTTTTAATGTAAATCAAATTTAATAATGTTTTTATTAAGTTCTGCAAGTATTTTTAACAATTAATAAAAACGAACATGTCGTTTTGGCGGTAAATCGAAATGACTCTTTCGTTATAAAATGTATTCTTAAACATGACAATAAAATAAAATTGCTATCGTTGTCATATTATTGTTAATTTAAATATCCCAATGTTTCAATTTTTTCCCCAGAAAATGGAAAACAAAAAAAGAAGTATGTACAAGTGGTGCATATTTAAAACTCACTATCGTAGACTGCAAATTTTTAATATTGGCTAAATAAGATTGTTCGTGATATCGCCACTCACTCAAGGTGATAAATGGCGTTAGTGTCCAAAGCTTTGCAGATGGATAAAGTGGTGAAATTTTTACACGACGTCGAAGTGGTGCCGTAAGAATTCTTATTACATACCTCAAAATTAAGTATTATTGCAGTCATCAATACGAGTCATAGGAATCCGTTACGGTGGACGGACACCAATGACTTTTTTCCACGTGGGTTAAAAGCGACGACGATTCGTTGCAACGGGATCCACATGCTGGTTTGGATTTCGGCAACAAAGTTTTAAATCCGGCACGGTCATTGTATTTATTGCTAAGCCACTCCATCCTCTGACAGTCACGGGTTAATCCTTTTACTGCACATGAACAACTTTATCTCTAATCCTCTTTTCACAGCGTAAGCAAATAGACGCATTACAAACGTACCAGAGAATTAAAAATATTCACCTTTTATGTGGTTTTTATATTTTTGTTGTTGTTAGCGGGCTGTTTTATTGTTTGTATTTCGTCTGGAATATACTTTAATGCGCCGCCTTTTTTTGTTCAACCCCTCTTCTTTCTTTCGGTGCTGTCAACTGTTTTGATATGTCTCTAATTTTTTTCAATATCTTTGTAAATATGTTATTATGAGTTCATATTGTAGGTGATCCTTAGCGATACATTTACGTATTCGATAAAATAATTAAGTATTGGTAGTTTTCGATCGAATCAAACAAAAATATATATATTTATCGAAAAATCGATAAAAAAAATTATTTGTATGTCTGCGTGCGTTGATAACTTGCCGAGTGGTGCGGTAGTGAGCGAGAGGTTACGGGGTTTCGCTCACCGTGCCACGATGTGCGGTCACTGCGGTCGTCAATAGTGGCCGGCGGTCCACCGGCTCTAATGGACGTATCATGCTTTTTATGCGTGACTGATGTTTTTCCTTGTGTTCAGCACTTATGCACAATATATTACTTACTTTCTAAATCTAGATTTTGCTGGCAATGGTTTTTTTTGCAGGGATCATTGGGCAAAATAAATAAAACACATTTTAGATCAGAAAAAACTTTTTATTTAAAATATAACTTGTTCAACGTGAAGAAATCATTATAAAAAAGAAACGAAAAATGAGTGCGTGCAGAAAAGTGCCTTGTAACGATATGGAAATAAACATATACCTCATGCATTCAAATTGAGAAAATTTAAGATTTCTTGACGTAATGTGTATAATGCATGTCAATTATTAGGGATGGTCAGTTAAATGATTCATATTGCGTGCTCAGTACTCGACATTAGTTAGTTTCTGTTACTATTAATTGATTGACTCTTTTTTAGGATGATTTCTTCTCAGTGAACAGGGAAGGGATCTACTTCAGTTTTAAAAAAAAAGTGGAGATATTACTCCAATACAAGGTATATTTACCGCACCCTTGAGGCGATTTTTCCACGAAAATGGCGCTATAGAAGTAATTCGTTTATAGTTGTTATATTTTTTTTGACACAAGCTTTTCAATTGGTGGAATATTATACACTAGTTTTTTTATGATTCGTTTTCGGTGAGGTGTTCAACTAATCTGATCATTTTTGGCTCAAAAAACGAGCTGGCAATAATGACTATAGTTTTTCCAAACTTTGCAAGAAGCTTATCAAGTAGTAATGCCGCCATAAAAATACGTTTTCAAAATAAAATATCACAATTTTTTTGCATTTGCGACATGTATTCATTCATCATGCCTGTATGAAATGTAATAGTTCGTAATGAGGATAATATCATGTAATGCAAGGCCTCCGCGTTGCTGTCTCCCGCCGAATGTCATTATCCACTCGTTATGTGAAAACGTCAAAATAATCGACGTTCCGTGTTACCTCACCGTTTGCAATAAGACTCCCGCGATAAGCAACAGGCCGCTGCGGCAATTAATTGGGGACCGCACTTCCAGGGACGTCTTGTGACTTATTGTTTCGTTTTCTACGTTTATAGACCTAAAAGTGTGCGATGATTTTTTTTTTAATTTTTAAATTTCTAACAATAAAATGGAGTTCTACAAATTAAGCTTTAACACAATATTTTTATTTTTTATTTTCCATAATTTTCTATTCTTAAAATACGTATCTTTTTTCGAGTTCTCAAGAAGAGGTTCCCATTTTTTCGGAGCATAAATATCAAGATACTTGTTGTTCTCTTCGTGAAGGATATAGTCTAACCCAAAAGAACACGCTGTCAAGGAAGACGTGGCACAATCAAATACTCGAGTCGGGCCATGTCAGAAGTCGGAATAATAGAAGAGAATGTATGAGACGTTGTATTTTTTTTTATTTTTATATGAATATCGCACAAGAGTCCACTGCTCCCAACCGTCTGGAGCCAGCGGGACTATGGGCATTCCCAATTGGGGAATGTTGTGAGGCTGAAGGTATTGGGGAGGGGAAGGAGAAAGGGGGAGGAAGGTGGGGAAAAGGGGAAATACCTGGCTATTCAGATCTGGTTACCAAACACGGCTAAAAGCCATTTCAAGCAACTTTTCAATGAATGGTGATCTTTCACCAGGGCGATACTGAGAGTATCTTCCACTCTGGAACGTGCGCAAATATACTATATATTATTTTTAAATGAATTAATTGTGAAACAACACAAATTAATTAAATAAAAATTACTTGCGCACGCCGGGATTTGAACCCGCGACCTTCGGATTCGTAGTCGAGAGCCTTACCCCTCGACCATGGAGGCCGTCAAAGTGAATGAAGCAAGAAGTGTATGCCAAGATCGAGTTGTTTGGCGGTCCGTCCTCTCTGCCTACCCCTGCGGGGAAACGGCGTGATGGTTAGTTAGTGTTAACACGCTGTCAGGGCGGCAAAAGATGGTGGGGTCTATGGATTTACTCATATTATTGGTATGACCATACCTAATCAAAATCGCTCTTTTAGTGATTTTATTATTAAACAAAGCTATTTAAATGCGTCAAATAATAAAGATAATACTCCGACCCATCAATAAAATCGGCTATAAAAGGTTATGTATAGGTAATGCATCTTTCTCGAAAGAGTAATCTCAAGACAACTTTTCAAAACAAAAAGTTTCGATGTTTAAGAAATTCGTTTTTAAAAAATTGCTACCAAAATCTTTTTGCTTTGAAAGGTCACGTCATGCCACTGTGACAAACTCGGCGAGCACCACTGCATACTGCACCGGCTCGCATTTCTGATATTGAACGCTAACATGACATGACTTGAAGACGATCATTATTTTTGAGTTATTAGTGAGTTTGTGTTGTCGCAAACAAATAATGAATATGCCTACCGGCGAGGGAGCGCGCATAAGAGTGTGTTAAATGTAGACCGATGAAATCATCATTTCAGTTGCATTCAAGTTTCAAATCAGTTTTAGTATAATTAGATGTCCTTCAAGAGCATACTTTGAAATGATACTCTTTTATCTCACTCGTAATCAGTCAATTCTACTCACGGTAATTTAGCTTTGTTCTCGTCATTGTGCCAAGTAGAATGTGTTGGTGTCGCGAGTCGCAACCCACGGTCAGTTATCCCATAGTAAACACATTAGTTTTCTTGCAGTGTGGCTCTAAATAATAAATTCCCACAACCTCGTGCACAATCGTGGATACTTATAGTTCGGTGTCCACCCTACCTACCTAACGGTCATGTGAGGTAACGCGAGCTAACCTTGAATGAGCTGGCGTAAAGAGTTAGTCACATGGCATGTGGGGTATAGAATATCGCCCCTTCTCGCTGGACCCTAGCACAGTTTCGATCGGGGGCACCACGCCGCAGGCTCGCCCCCTTCGCTGGCCGCGAGTTCCGCGCGCCCGGCTTCGGTTCGACTTTTCGACTTGGATGGTCGACTTTTGTCAAGATGCCAGAATTTCGGGGTAGGCGGAACGGTGTCGGGTCGGTGTGCGCGTTGCATAAAAATCGATGAGAGCCCGCGCCCTCCCGCCCCAAGGTCGCCGCCCAACCAACCCGTCCCCGCCCAGCGAACCGAACTTCGGCTTTGTTTGAACCCATTGTTCGGAGCTTAGACAAATTTATAATGTTAGCAAATAAAACAGTGTCAACATTTTCGCGAAAAGCACACGAAAGACTGAAACGCTTTTCGCATTGATTTATTATGCAAACACGTCTACTAAATTTTAATTGCCTACTAGGAAGTGATTTCGAAATGTTTGCCTAATAAATAAACTTACGACAGCATTAAATAACGGTTACTTTGATTTCTCTCGTTTCGCACCGGTGGAGTATTAGTTCGTCTATTAATAGCGCCTTTCCCTCTTATTCCGCCAACTAACTCCGACACCGGTTAACCGCCGTGAACTAAGGCAGACACTTCCTATACAAGTTTAGTATTCCTGCCTTAGAAATAGTTGGTAAAGGATAACTTAAAGAAGATTGATATACCTGATTTTACGGTTTTACCAAAATAATTATAGATAGCATTTACACATTTATATATCCCAAAATCAGATGAATGAAGGGATGAACGCGAGACGGTTAGTTTTTAAATTTGTCGAAGTGTTGTTGACAAAAGTTAATTTCGTGCCCGTTAAAACTGCGTGAAACCAGCTACGCACGTGGTAGTCTGGTAACGCTTATTGGCCCATCGCGTTGCCCGTAAAGTGATGGCGCTGGCGCGATCGGAATTTACTTCCAGGTCATGGAGTAGCTCGGGGAGAAAGGTCAACGCTCCAATTTAAAAACCGAGCAGCCGGTCAATTGCTATGCTAATTCTATCGGCACGGTCCTTAACTAAAGGACTCTGCTTTTAATCTTCGACCTGTTTTTCCGCTAGCAAACTAATTGACGAATTCTCGGGATGATGTAATCTGAACATTTAAATAAACAAACATAGTTAGCTGTTATAGATTATTAATTTAAAAATACAAAAATGTCGTTTCGAAATAATTTCGCAAATTTTTATATCCCCCTAGTTATTCAAATTATTGTATCCCCTGAAAGTGGCCAAATTATTTTCTCCCCTTAGCAAGTGGCCAGAAATATGTTGCCCTTACGAATAGATATTGTCGGTGGGGGAGTGATATCGATTCGAACGAATTACACCTTTCCAAAAGATTAGAAACCTTTTTTTGAATTTATAATTTTTCACTTCTCCAATAAGGGCAAATTCACTTGGTGGCTTTATTTTAAATTAAATAATATTTAAAAAAAAAAATATATATATTTATTAAATATTGGTTTAAAAAATATATTTTTTGTTATTTAATTTAATATTTTCGACTAATTTGTTTGATTAAATTAGTTAATTCGATTATGCATATCGCTTTTATAGAATCTTCCGGTATTAATGATGTTGAAAGTTGTTTTTTTTATTTTTTAAACACAATATTTCATCTTTGGGGAGCTATGGAGAGGGTCTTTTTAAATAGAAGACAAAGTACAGAGACCTGAGGAATCCCTGTTGTAAAAATATTAAAAGCAAACCGTTCTGTTAAAGAACGGGTTGTGTCAATCGTGTCTCCCGGCCGTGTCATGGTTTTCATCAGATACCTACTATATTGATATTGTATCTATGTACTATATCGATTTTCTTTAAATTTTTAATGACACCCACTAGTAGCAGGTGGGTATATGCGATGGAATACCTGCACTATCTTTATAAAAACGAGAGATAGAATCACATACAGTTTAGCGATGCGAAAAAGATTCCTTTATGCTCTATAAGTCGCCTGCCGATGTACGAGTATAAGGCATTCCATTTATCACATTAAAGTCGGGGATCCGTTGTCGGATAGTCGAGTAAGTGGCTCATACAATATTCAGTTTTCTGCTTCACTCTCTCTACGTATGGTCTCCCTTCGGTGGGAATTCTGTGATGGTTGTAGCTGGTTTAGGTGTTCTCCTTTCATCCCATTCTTCCGTTAATTTCATTCAAGGGGCTTTTAGACCCACCGGCTCGTAGACTTGCTAATAATATGGTGTATATTTATTAGGCCCGACAGAACCGTGTATCGGACAAATCGATGGCATCTATATATAGTGGATCTTTTAGTAAATACTATTAATTTTGTCCCCCTTGGATATTCTCTGAAAAAGCACAAGGGATTATCCAGCCTTTGCGATGCTTTTTGTTTGTGTTTTATTACATTTTTTGTTAATTATTGTATCAAATACACAGCACGGTAAAAGCAAATGAGCGTCCATTAAGTATTATCGAATGAGTTATTTTATTATTTTGTGATTACCACATTTATAAATCACTAAAAAACACTAAATAAAATTAATAAGAAATTCTTTGTTTACACCACTATTTTATATATAAATATCAACATATTTCCGAATAGTATCTAATGTATGAATGTAAATAGGAAATACATATAAAATACCAGGGTAAAATGTAACTGGGAATTTTGTCGCAGACATCCAAGGCGAACTCTAAGAAGGATATTACCATGATGTGTACCTATTATAACATAATAAAATATTTTAAAGACCCATTAAAATGTACCTGGTTATCCGTAGTTCATGTAACTACAGGACAAAACTGGTATAAAATTCATTTTTAGCAAACAAGACGGAAATCACAAGGAAAAAACAAAACCACAAATAACCACCTGTTCAAATAAAAGTTGACACAAATGACTTTATATATATATTTTTTAAAACCCATAGATTCAGTAAACAAACACAGTGCAATCCGTCTTCCAGAGGGTAATAAACCAACCCGAAAGTAGTTTTTAAAAACATAATAGTAAATAGTACCGTCAGCAATGAAATAAATTTAAAGTCATAAATAAAAACAATATTAGAAAGCGGGGAACTCACTCCTGACATCTATGCTATATATACATAATAGATTTATTTTTATTTGTGCCAGTCTGACGATGCAAAGTTACAAAGGTTTTTTTAATAAAAACAGATCATTTTAATACGGAATTCCACCACGAATTGAAAGTTTCAAAATTAGAAGTATACTGTAATTCCCAAATGTCTGGTTCATTCATTTACCGCAAGGCAGAAGGGGTAATAATAATAATAATAATAATAATAATGTTTTTATTTAATTTCTAATACAATTACAAACATGTTATATTTAATACGTAAGAGAAATTACAGGTACTTATTTAATATTTGTAAAACAATGAAGAAATATACTAAAAATAAAAAATAAAAATTCAGAGATATTTAAATAAATTCAGTAGTGAGTCTTATCTCTAACTGCTGACCGCTAAGCTACGAAGGCTACCTAAAATTTCACCTGTATAATTAACTACAATAATTATTTATTCCAATAGTCTCCCTTACCACCCTAAGGTACTTCTGATTCTATGTTCTTTGAGGTACCTATTGTATTGTATTACCTATGTTGATTATTTGGGCTATTACCGCGTCTATGCCGATTCCGAGTTCTTATTATATTTCCTTAGAGATATTCTTACATATGTTTATTCTATGTTCTTGCTGATTATCGTTAAATTTTCATATTTTTATTTTATCGTTTATTTATTCATTTATAAGTTTTAGTACAGAGTTAACATTTTTTCAACTACCAAACCTAGGCACATGCTCGTATTATGGTAGTCGAATTACGCACATTGATAGAATATGCACCACTAAGTTACAACATAAATTCATTATCCATGGTGGAGGATGACGCAGGGTTGATGGGTATGTAATGTGTATAGTTATAAATTGGTGGCCACAAGCTTTTTGAAGATATTAACCGAATGTATTTTCAGCGAAATACGTCCCGATCGCAGGATAGTATCCGCTATTAGCTATTACCGGTACGAAATATTGACATGACAAACAGGGCCAACAACAATTTAACTATTCTGGTACGATGGAAGCTGCCGTAACAATTTCAACATTCCACTAACCATATTATGCATATACTCGTATGCGTAGACTTTGGTGGATATTTTCAATCTGTCACCAAAGGCGGCGAAGTAATTTTTTTATTATTTTATTGAAGTTTAAAAACGTCATTGTAATATTTAATCATCGAAGAAGATAATATTAACATAACCTAAATGAAACATGAAACCAAAAAAACAAAAGAAAATAAAAAAAATATGTTAGTCGCATCTGGGACTCGAACCCAGGACCTGTATCTTTCCGGGACAACCGCATTACCAACATCGCTAATGAGACCAGTCATCTTCATCGATATCATATTTCAAATTCAAATAATATCATCCTCTGTTTTATCATATCATCCTTTATTTTATGCTATGTTGGTAAAGCGGTTGTCCCGGAAAGACACAGGTCCTGGGTTTGAGTCCCAGATGCGACTGATATCTTTTTATTTCTGTTGTTTTTTTTCGGTTTCATGTTTCATTTAGGTTATGTTAATATTATGTTCGTCAATGATCAAAAGTTACTATACATTAGAAGTAAGTAAAATAAAGTGAAACCATTTTTTCTTAGCCGTTTAAGTTCCGTAACGGTTGTAACGGTTTCGCGAATTAGAAAAACCTTTTAAAAAAACGTGCAACTATGCCCGCAATAAACCCGCGTGGAATGATTCCAATAGAACACAATTAGTTGAGAGAATTGCTCGCGATACGTTTAAAACAGCTCCCCGCAACAACACAGTGGCTGACCATTGCTACGATTTTTTTTTATTTATTTTATATGAATACCGCACAAGAGTCCCAACTGCTCCCAACCGTCGGGAGCCAGTGAGACTATGGCATTCCCAATTTGGGAATGTTGTGAGGCTGAAGGTATTGGGGAGGGAATGGAGAAGGGGAAGAGGGAGGTGGAGAAATACCTGGCTATTCAGATCTGGTCACCAAACACGGCTAAAAGCCATTTCAAGCAACGTTTCAATTCTACGCTTTTACGCTTTTCGAAAAAATTAAACCTCCGTTCGCGATACGCCGTAACCCGTTGCAAAAAACACTTCCGGGCTAAACGATTCCGTCCTAAATTTCGCTGCTCATCGTTGCTATGAAACGCTTTCTCCACAACCGTTTTTTTTTAATTTTGTAAATTAATTAACTTTTTTTTCTTATTTATTACATTATTTTTAAACAGTTTCAAATAACCGCTTATTTTGAGAAACGGTTTCCGTTTTTATGAAAAATTATAATCGCCCGCTTCTACTATACATTATTTTTTTGAGTACCGCACAAGAGTCCCAGCTGCTCCCAATTTATCTGGAGCCAGTGAGAATATGGCATCCCCAATTGGAGTATGTTGTGAGGCCGAATGTAGTAGGGAGGGGAAGGAAATGTGAAAGAGGAAGGTAGGGAAGTACCTGGCCATTCAGATCTGGTCACCAAACACGACTAAAGCCATTTCATGCAACTTTTCGATTCTGAATGGTGGTTTTTCACCAGGGCGATACTGAAAGTATCCACCCCTCTGGAACGTGGCGCAAATATACTATATGTTATTTTAAGTGAATAAATTGTGAAATAACACAAATTAATCAAATAATATTTACTTGCGCACGCCGGGATTTGAACCTGCGACCTCCGGATTCGTAGCCAAGGATCGTAACCACTCAACTACGCAGGCTGTCCGAACACTGAACAGTAAATCCCTATTAAAATCTATGCCGATTTGAAAGAAAACTGACCAATTTACACACCTCCTGAACGACGGGACTGAAAATAATTTTCTGTTCAAAAATGAATTTCAATATTTGAAAAGGCTTAATAAATTTCAACCGAACTAAAGGAAAATTGACCATAGACACGCCCACAATGCTCTTCTATCGATTTATCCCGTCAGTGATACGTAGGAATACATGTCCGACTCTACACGTAACAGATATGTCAAAATCAAACGTTAAACGGCTTTACAATCCCAACATTATCGTGAATCTTTTTTTATTGAAAAGGGACGGTCGAAATCAATAAGGCATTGAAGGTAGCCGCCTTCGCAGAGGAGTGGTCTACGAATTTGTTGAGCTGCCTGTTTCTATACCAATATAACTAACAGCGCCATATATTAAATTCTTTTGATCGTGTATTTTAATTTATTTATTTAGTACAAAATATACCCATGTTATATTTTAAAGAATACTTTCACTGTCCAATAGGACGATTTCCCGTTTTATTAAGACAGTAAAAATTGTATGTACAGAATATAATTTATGCCAATATGGGTTTCAATGATGTAATAAAAGCCATAATGGTATTTCAACGTAAAAAAAGAAAACTAATTTAAAATAAAATAAATTATCAGTACGAAAGGACCAATAATAAAAATAGGTATTAAATAATCCCACAAAGTATTAATACATAAAGGTAAACTAATGTTTTTTTTCTTGTTGTTTTTTGTTTGTTTGTTTTTTTTGTTTGTTTGTTTTTTTGTTTGTTTGGTTTTTTGTTTGTTTGGTTTTTTGTTTGTTTGTTTGTTTTTTTGTTTTTTTGTTTTTTTGTTTTTTTGTTTTGTTTGTTTGTTTGTTTGTTTTTTTTGTCTTTTTTGTTTGTTTTGTTGTATACAATATATATATATATATATATATATATATTTATTTTATTTGGTTAAATGTTTTGTAGACTAACCTTTTACCAACCCGCTGAACTGTGATACCCTAAGACTGAAATTAAAATGTCGCAATCTTAGCTAACCAACCACCTGTATTTATAACTGTGGGTATTACGTAGTGTTATAAGTTGTAGATAATAAACATTCTTGTTCTTTGATAAATATGCATAAAGTATGTACAGAAGAAGCGGGATCAAAAATCCCCAATTTCTCGTAAAATTGAAATGCTACTCCTACATGCGGTATAGATGGGTTATTAAATAAATAAAATTAAAAATAAATAAAATGAAGATATTGTATGTCAATATACAGATATTGTGTCTAAAATGTTATTAAGAATATTACTATAATAATTTTACTAATAATATCTTTTTTTATGCCAATGCATAAAAATTAACAATTTTTTATCTTTTTTATTTATATTAATAATAAAAATAATTTCTTTTTTAAATTGCTAATGTTAATTTTTTATTTAACATTTCGTAATTATTTCTAATTAATTACTTACCTGCTTTCATCACTTATTGTTAATTTTTATTTGTGTTTGTAATTTGTCTATTTGTTTATTATTTGTCTATACTTGTTATTAATTTTTATTTATTTTTTTTAGTTTAATTTAATTTTTAGCATATTGTTAATCCTGATAAGGAAAGGTTTGCTTCTGAAATATGTAGATATTTACATATTGAAAACAGTGGTATAAACAAAGTTTTTCTTATTAATTCATTAATTGTCTAATATGTGTTTGGGACATATATAGTAGGTTGGGAATATACCGGTAGGATTGTGAGGGTTAAGACTAAAAATTGCTTTACAACGTTCTTTAGACTCTTTGGAAAACATATTATAAAGATCTATTTGGATCTCGCTTTTATTTGTGAAATGTGGCACAAATTCTTACCTCCAAAGGCATGTTTCATAGCATTTGCACAAATTTACGACTACGTTTCAACTGATTCTTTAATATTATGAGTGAAACCACATTTATTGTCAAATTTGACTTGAGTTTGCACGCCGCGACATTGCACTAACCTAACGATTGATTCATTCCGGAGTGGTAAATACTCTCAGTATCGCCCTGGTAAAATACCGCCATTCAGATCGGAAACGTTGCTTGAAATGGCAATAGCCTTATTTAGTGACCGGATCTGAAGCCAGGAAATTCTCAGTCTTCATATTCCACATCTCCATCTCCCTTTATAATAATAATATTTGGATTATTTGTATAGCGCGGTTCTTGTGAAAATCAGCACAGGGTGTTATTTGAGATATTATTTAATCATGGTATTTATTTTATCTTTCCACTCCCTTCAGCCTCACAATACACCCCGATTGGGAATGCTATAGTCCCACTAGCTCCGGGCAGTTGTAACTCTTATATGGTATTCATAAAAAAAAATCTTACCTTCTCCTATCAATATTATTTATTTACAACCCTCCTGTTTTTTCAATTGACTTTGTTCAAAATTAAGCCCCGCATAGTTTCTATGTACATATCTCCCCTTGAAAACTTCAATGCTACTTAAGTCAATAGTAGTGAGATTTTTGCTCTATTCTAAAAATGTCGTATTTTATTAAATATGTTTAAAACGATCGCTTTCGCTTTAACCTTTTTTTATAATAGCGCGCTCCCCCCCTCTTCCGTAACATATCTCATTTTCAATCAATGTTCAGTTTCCGCTCGAAGGCTTTAGTTTTATTTGGTCTACTATTTAATTTGGTCGGCCACAACAAAAGATAAATTAACAACCTCTTCTGTTAATATTAATTAATTATTTCCACTGCACGAGCGTCACTATCGTAAATCGTCACTGTATTATGATATCGTGATTCCCTCCTTGGAACTACGTTATTTCAGTAATTTGATTATGAAGCCCGTACAGTATAGGTGGACCGTACACCGCAACCGCAACGTGAATTCGCGAAACGTAAATCACGCTCATCCTCCTTTTTTAAATCTTCCTAACTTTTGTACGCAGTGCTGTTATTGTAGAATGCTTTTGGCATCAATCCAATTTTCGAACGCTGATAAATTAGATTTCATGATACTTAAAAATACGAGGTTTTCGGGTTGCGGTTTTAAGTAGGTACCAACCTATACACCTCGACTGATTCGGGAATTGTTAAATAACCCTTATTTATTAAGTTAATAAAAATTACTCAATTACTTCAAAATTACTTAACCAATGTTTTTTATATATAAATATCTACATGTTTTAGAAGCAAAGCTCCCCTCATCAGGATAAACAAAATAATGACAAGTATAGACAAATGATAAGCACATAAAACAAATTGCAAACATAAAAATATAACAGTAAGCGATGAAAGTAGTAGGTAAGTAATTAATTAAAAATAAAGAAGTGATTATAAAATATTTAATAAAAAAAATTATATTAAAAAATATAAAAGCAAATTATTTTTATTATTAATATCAAGAAAATAACACGGCATGAAAAATAGAATAATAATGATCTGTTTCCAAAATATGATTTGCATTATTATTACTTAAACACCTTAGGTGCTCCTTAACTCCAGTATTAAAATTTATTACCTATTTAATTATGAACAGTACTTGCCATAACTGGAAACTCGTTTTAATTTTGCATGTTACTAGTTGTAAAACTCGCCTTTCTTAGATATCAAATTGCTTAAAAATTAAAAGAATTGCAACTAACTTTGTAGATATTTCAAACTTATATATATATAAACTCATGGTTGAAATGTGTTTTCGAACTGAAAATAGTTGCGTTGACTTAGGAATTTCTTTCTGAAACATCTGTTCCTAAATGTTGGCGCCAGAGCTCATTGTTTTAGAGTTTTTTTAATGATACTTGAATTAAAACAGGTGTTCTTTTTTATTTTTGTGTCAATGTCCATACAACTTAATTATTATCACCAAAACATTAATTTATATAGCGTAATTTAGTGATATTTCACCCCAAGTACGCTTTACTATTAAATAAGTGGCGTGCAGTCCATAACGCCTGAAATGCTGTGCCTACCCTAAGAAAATGTGCTATAAAAATAATTTAAAAGATATAAAAAAACGACACATTGATAAAAGCAGTTTTTTGGCTCTCCTGGAAAGTTGCTAAATATGAGATACGCCTGTTTGTGTTTTAAGCGACGAAATATCTGATCAAAATGTATTTTCCCATGATTTTGGGAAGGAACTTGTTCGTTCATTTATTCAGTTGACCACAACAATCAATAGAAGATGATAATAAAATGGCTATTTCACAAATATTGAATGCGCGATTTATACCCCAACTTGAAAAACTAAAAATAGGCTACCCTAGGTCATAGAGCAATGCACGCCACTGTCTAATAGCATAATCTATGAATAGAATACATTTGCTTAGATAACTTATTATGCCCTGCTCTTACTTAGAATTACTCCCCATACAAATATGCGCTATGGATGTACATTTGCTTAACATGTATTATCGGTTCCTGAAAGATCAAATAATGCTATAAAACATTTTAAACATACAGTCTGTCTTCAATTAATAATAAAACTCAATAAGTATTAAAATCAGTGCACGTACATTATGATATTATATTAGTATTAGTAAAAAATCTACAAATAAAACGTTTATTGCACTACACATATATTTTTTGTGAATATTATAGAAAATATTTATTTTGTTATGTAAGCAAAATCGAAGATATGTAAGAGAACCATTCATCTTCAACTACGGGAATGTCAATATCGGTCAATTGGATTGTTTTGACTTTGAACGAAATAGTAGTATTTCCGATATTTCAATGAAAGCGAATTTCGACTTTCCACGATCCACGCGAACAGTACTTTAGCTTCTGAATAATATAAGCATTTGTTCGTCAAAAATTCTGATTGAAGTATCTCCGCCTGGCGGCCTTATCGGACATTATTAGACGCTGCGGGAAGGGATGATTAAAAAATGCAAGAATTCCGCACCGGCCCGCCGACAGAATTCGGGAGTTGTGGGCGAAGTTCGAGGTCGGAGTTGGGGGATTCTGGTCGGGCTGGAGTTTCGCGATACAGGCGCCGGAGGGCGGCTATCGATCGGGGGGCGCACTTAATCGTCACTCAACAGCGAGAGATACATTGCTACGTTGCTACCCTGTAACAAGGTACGGAGCCATTCGTAAGGATTACGCCCAATTGAATAGAGATGGATTAGATTTTCGATTCGTTTGTGGAGCTCGCCTCACTGCTGGGACTACGGCAGGCTCGGGTGATTTATAATGTGGCCTTTCTACATTGGTTTGTGATTCCTATGAATCTATGCTTACATTGTTGTTTTCGTGAAAAACGAACGGATTATGTATAACGTCGTTTTTGTGAAAAATCACATGGAGATATTGTTAATGGTTCGAAGGGCGAAACGATTTTCACGCCATGAACAATGTTATGAAAAAACCGGCAGAACTTAAACAACAACAATTGATTTATTTTTAAATTGATAAAAAGAACTCCCGCTTTATTATAATTAGTCAGCTAACCCAAAGAATTTTTTATTTAATATTATATCTTAATATTATATCTTACTATCACGTTTAACTAAGAACTTTTAGCTAGTGATGTACAACTAATGACTACAGCCTATACAACAAATCGTAACAACAACTAACCGATTAATCAAGTTAGTTTCGTTGATTAACAGGTTTGTTTAACGAATCCCGCCCGCTTAAGTAAAACGGTTACTACGAAAAGAGTCGAGCTTTATTAACGTCTATTTTGAACTGCTTTGTTTGATATCTAGTTTGTCGGAAGTTCCAGAAAGCTTTGCCTTCTTTGTTGCAGTAGTATCTACTGTGGAACTCGAAATCGATCCAACCAGCAGCTACTAATTGAGTTATAAGAAATTCCATAAAAAAAAGAAACATATTGTCTTTTGAGTCTCTTTATAATCCGTCCCTCTATGTTGCACAGGTTCCCTTGTCCTATATAAGCTGTAGTCCCGCGGGCCTCCCCGCGGAGGCATTCCTTATACTTCTGTCGGCATACCGGGAACCCAGAGGACTCACTATTATGTCGTCAACCGAACATAACGACAATAATTCTCTGAATGTGTATTACTTTGGAAGGGCTATAATATCGTACTCCCCTAACTAGACATTTCAAAGTCGGTCGTTCTGTTTTAAATACTACGTTGAAAGAATATCCGTAAATTAAATATATAATTAAATATTTAAATACCAATAAATAATGCCACATCTGACATGAATTCTGCAATAAATATAATTATCATGGTTAAGTTGTTTAAACCTACTATTCTCGGTCCGTTTCGGCGTTTGATCAATATATGATCAGTCTTCAAGCATGTCTGTCATGCTTGACGACAGATCAGAATTAACACGCCGCAATGTTCCGAGTATCGGCGTTTAACTGGGGCCGTTCAAATGTCAAAAACTTCAAACATCGCTGATCCTCAATTAAATGTGACCAGTTGAACATCCCGATCTAATTTTCGATATGTGTATGTATTTAATTATTTTCGTAATATATCTTACACACATACCTTTAAACTCTTTCATTTGATTTTCTGACTGTCATTAAAAATTCTATCTCGTCGCTTTTTATAGCCTTTAATAACCCGGTTATTTTAATGGTACTCGATAAAGATACGCTTAAGTTATCGACCCCCTCACTGTGAGTCATAATACGATTTTGGGAACAACCGATCCAGCAGTACCGCAGTATTATTTTTTGCCGCTTTTGCAAAATAACGGCATTATTTTTTAGTAAAGTTGCCCGAGTGAAAGTTATGGGGAAAGCATCAAGACAGGAATGTTCGGAACTTTACCCTTTCGTATGATGTTGCTGCATTTCGGGACAAAGGAATGCTTTTTGTTGTTGTTTGAAGTTAATTTGGACTTAAAAGCATTTGTGGTGTCTAATTAAATTCTTTAAAATATTTAAGTAATGAATTTCCCTAGAATTGCACACTTTAAAAAGGTAATATCTTTAGTAGCTAATTATTGTTCCGTAAATCAACTATGTTTCCTGTCTGTTAGACGTTAATTAATTTACGTACAATTACATTCCATAATGCATGCATAACAATACCTTCATATTGTACTAAACTTTTTTTATTTTTTATGTTATTTATTAATAATTTTTTTGTTACATACATTTACATAAACATAGGTACAGAGGTTATAAATGTATATTTTTTAATGTAATAATAATGTAATAGTAATGTAATATAATTTTTTTTTAATATTCTATCATATATATGTATTTGAATACATGTATATAAATTTATGTGTACTGTACATATAGCAAAAAATCATACATGGGCAAGGCCATTGCATGTGTACGAGTATAGTACTTATGTTACAAAAAGGTTATTTTTTCATGGAACTATTTAAAAAAATAAAAATTATATATGTTTACTCATATACATACAAATATATCTATTTCAGATTTTCACGGCCAAAAGTATTTTCTTGTTTAGGATTTGAGTTATTATGCCGTGTTGCGTTTCCTTCTTCTCCAACGTTTCGCATCTGCCCGGATGATGGACACTGTAACGCTGTCCGAAATGTTGGTTAAAGGAGAAGGAAGCGCAACACGGTATAATATTCCAAAAACTAATCAAAATAAAAGTATCTAATATATTTAAGTACATTATTACGTTATTATGACAAGTGGAAGAGAATAACAGTAGAGAACGTAATCCTATAAGTATTTTTGTTGACTATTAAAACATTAATTTCGTTTTGTAAATAATTGTTTTTCTTTCTGTTAAATTTGTTGTTATGTTACAGAATTTTATAAATTGGATCTCATTCCGATAGTACTACACTATTTGATTTGTGCATATTAGCTTAGTTCTGATTTATTACAAACATATTATTGATGGGCGGTTTTCACAACATCGTAGCTCCTTGCACAGGAAGGAGGGTATGAGGGTAGGCGAGTCGCCTCATTGCCAATTCACTTGGCGTATATCTCGTTCCTTCTCCGCTGTGCCCCACTTCGGCATTTCATTACTCCAGTTGACACTGGCAATATGTATAATGCCCGCATTTCCAGGAAATTGACATTTTGACAAAGAGGCAAATGCAATTATATATATACATATATCAACGTTGAAATGTGTCCATGGCGAAACGCGGAGGAGCCTCGTGGCTTGGAACGCCGGCCCTTTTTCAGTTTATATCGAAAACTATCTATTGGTGGTCTTTCTGTTCCCCGCGAAAGTCTTTCATTACACATTTTATTACTTCCTCACTAACATAAACATACAATAATCTAAGTTCGTGGGTGGAAAGGTTAGGCTGCATGGTCTGGACAAATATAAACTACAACCAGAGTTATTTTCGTTAAACCGGGCGGATCACTGTGGGACGAATAAAAACAAAGTGTTTTGTCGATTGAAGGATAGCATAGAATTAGTGTTGCCCATAGTAGTACCCAGAGTCGCGCGTAATAATATTTCGAAACAGCAATAATTATCAATACAGTCCTGCCGCTGAGAGCTCTATTGTAACCTTACTGTTACATACGTAACAGAGCTTCAAGCGATGCCAATTTTTGGCATTTACTGTATTACCTAACTCTACGCAGGTTACCCCCGGGGAGTAGATAATCTTATCACTATTAACACTATTCCCTAATTCCTACCAAACCGAGAAAAACTTGAGCTTTCAGAACATCTTTATATTTTGCTCGCCGAACTTTCTGATATATTCCATTCCGAGAACAGGAACTACGTCACTATATTGTTCGGCGATAAACAAGTCTCGGCGCTTCGTTGCAAACAGCTTGTGTAAACTTATGCACGTACGGTATTTTCCACTAGAAAAATGCTCTCAAATATTGACTCGAGATTAGCATTAGGATTTCGCGCCCGACTAATAATAATTTTTACCCAAGTAACATGGAGTAACTTCGCGCTCGGATTGAACTCTGTTTGTGCAGCCTAATCTTTCTACGTATTTTTTTCTTCCTTGTGATTTTATACATAATAATATTACTTGGCTGTATAATATTATGCTGTCTTTATGTGAAATATCTCGATTCACATGCATTCATTGTCTCATACATAATCTTCTGCAATGGAGACTCATTTCGTTATCCAACTCATGTATTTTTTTTCGTTTTATTGCCGGCAACCCGGGCTTTTATTGACATTAATTTATTTGATACATGTTCTTTGCCCGCTTCACTAGACGATGTCTGCTCTAAGACGAGTAGCAATAAACTTAGCATGGCGGTCCGTTGATGCGAATATTTTTTGTAATTTGTTTCGCTTGATTATGCGACTCCCCCTCCCCACCCCTCCCTCTTTGTGGGACGTCCCCGATTTCTTCTTCTATCCACTTCACATTGTTGATACTCCTCTCTCCGTTCATGCGCTCAACATCTCCAAACTATATCTAGCTAGGTTTCCTGAACGGATCTGAGTACTTCATTAGTATGTTGATATTTCCCAATCTTCCCCTTCCCTCCTATTTTCTTCCCCCACCACTTCCTTCAACCTCACAACAGTGCCAAAGTGGAGGAATTCTACCAACTTAATTTTACCGGACAGTATGGTATCACAAAATAGTTAATTACCTTCAAAATGCTTAGATTTACACATACCTGGCATTTACCAACCAGCTCTTGCGGGCTGTGGCGGTGATGTTAGTATACTAATACTCCCTTCTCCTACAAATATAGTTTAAATTAATTTTAATATGTGTTATAATATCGTAACGGACAGTAGGAATCCCATTGCCATCTGCTATACATTAATTGTTTTTGTGTTTAATTCGTAGGATCCATTTAATTTTTTAAATGTTTTATGTAAATCAATTTTAATAATGTTATTGTAAGTTCTGCAAGTGTTTTTAGTTTTTATTATTGTGACAGCTGTTTCGGCGTTCAACGCCATTTTCAAACTGCGGTTAATCCACATTGTGACGACTTATTTATATGATTTTATTCATTCCCACCCCATTCTAATTTAGACGGGTTTTTTAAAATAATGATTTATTATCCGGTAAAACCGATTTAGTTAGAAATTTATAATGTGTTTCCCCGTATTTAAACGATAATGTTTTCTTAATTGATTTATTTAAACGTGTTATATTGTTTTGATACTGTGAACATACTGAGGAGCGGTGAATATTTAATTTTCCTTACTTTATTAATTAATGTTATATTGGGATCATTCGTTCGTTTATTAATTTCAAATTGTTCAAGTAAATTTAATTTAAGACCCTTTCTTTCTATATGTAAGGGTTTAGGCTCGTTGTTGTCAAACGGGACGTGATTATTCACTAAGGTATGTTCTGCGAATTTTGAAAAATTGCTTTTATAAATGAATTTAAAAATATACTTAGTATTCACCACATTATAAACATTGATATTGACATGTTTCGAAAGCAGTGCTTTCATCGTCAGGAATA
Source organism: Halesus radiatus (assembly GCA_022606495.2). NCBI lineage: Eukaryota > Metazoa > Arthropoda > Insecta > Trichoptera > Limnephilidae > Halesus > Halesus radiatus. The sequence continues at coordinate 37,853 of JAHDVE020002643.1, forward strand.
TATGAATACTAAAATTAACACACTTTGCCCCGATCTCCCCGATATAGGTAGCGTTGCAGTCGGCGTGGTCACATTTTAATTCGTAGATGCCACTATTATTAAGTTTAGGATTTTTACTTTTTCACTTTCATTCCTATATTATTATTTCTTCTGAAGGCTATATTTAAACAACTTTTTAAAATTTATTTTTCAATTTTTACAGATACTGGAACGAAAAATACCAGACATGCAAAGTTTTTTTTATTATGTACCGGATATATTAAATTGATTTTATTTATATATTTCTTGCTTTTTATAATTTTTTCAATGTTATTTGCTCATCGTCGTTACTAACTGCAATTGTTTTTATTGTTTCCCCTTTTTCATACGCTATTTTGTCTAGAGGGATATTAATGAGTCTATGTACCATTAAATGGTAAGCTGATAATTTATGAGACCAAGGATGAGTTGAGTTTGCATTTATTGGTATATCTGTAAAAGTTGGTTTTCTAAATATTTCGAAGGTATGTCTATTATTACTTCTACCAATTGTAAGATTTAAAAAATAAATAATTTCCTTCGATCTCATGTTCAACTTGAAGCAGATTTTATTATTCACGGTGTTGGCACAGTTAGTGAAGATATCTAACTGTCAGTTGGTGCTTTTCCAACATATGAGGATATCGTCTATATATCTGATGTAGTATAGTATGTATTTAGCTAAGGGAGATTTAAGAATTATGTTTTCAATATAATCCATAAATATCGCTGCTAGAAGTGGACTTAACGGTGATCCCATGGGAAGACCATCATTTTGTTGATAGTAGGTATCATTTAAAAGAAAATAATTTGTTTCTACCCAAATTTTTATGAATTGGAATAACTCTTTTCTTATCACCATGTTGATATTACATTTTTCAAATATATTTTCAATTATTATAAAGCACTCTTCAATGAGGATGTTTCTATATAAGGATTTTACGTCTAAAGAAATGAATTGATAGTTAGACGGAAGATCAAAATTTTTAATTTATAATAACTGGTTATATCAAGTTTTTGATGCTGTAACGTGGTGAAAAAAGATGAAGTCAAGTTTGTAGTAGGAGCGTTAATAAAAGATACCACGGGCCTTATGGGAATATACACAATAGCTTCTCTCTCTCTCTCCACTTCTTCATTAGTTCCTCCCTTCTCTCAATTTGAAGGGACGTGTTCATAATTTCCGGCCCCGCATCGGGCGACTATACAGAGTGCACAGGCTGTAATGCAACGTTCCCGTAGAAATGCAGATGTCATTTTTTTACCGGTGACATCTATTTTTCAATAAAAACAAAACAAACGTTCAAACGTCGCCACTGGCTTGAACCTTAGGCCAGCCCACCTCCTGTATCACCCCACCTTGTCCAATGGTGCGGAAAGGGGATAGTGTGTACCGCGCGTTCCTACAAATAGGCTGGCTAAGTTCTAGCCAGTGGCGAGATGTAAAAGTTTTTTTTATTGAAGTAAAAGTCTCCGGAGACCAAAGTGACATCTCCAAATTTTGCTCCAAATAACCTCAGGAATCGCTGGTTAAAGCATGTTGGGCATGTCTTTACATCCTGTATATTGATACCGCCGCCCCATTAGGACGCACAACCCAACCCCCCCGGCGGATTGATAGGATGAAGAGTTATTTCCGCCGCCAGATGGACGCACCGGGTTGTGAACTCCCGCCCGGGCGCAGCCGCACGGAAAGTTAAATCCGCAAACCGCCTCTGTCTGGAGTAAACGGTGTTTTCACCGGCCAACAATAACTTAGTCTTGCTCGCGATAATCCGACGGACTCTCTTCTATCTTTCCGTATACGGGGATACGGGCGCTTCAAAGCCTTTGCTAATTTCCGTACTATCTCCGCTTGAAATTTGTGGCGTTATTATTAGCCTCCAGAGTATGCCCGTACGTGTCGTAACCCTCAATTAACTGCTGCTCTCCCGACTCTCGACTATCTTGTCGATTTGCCGTATAATATGCAATGACATTACAAGATAACATGCTATATTATGATCTTATGTAAATGACAATGGTGATTTTATATAGCATTCGCTAAGGCTAGTTTTACACGATCGTTATTTCCATACCGATCCCCACATGGAAATTACATCGGGAACAATAGAGAACATCTTTGATTTAAACAATCATTATTTTCATACCTACGGTTTTGTACAAATTTGCAGATATAGTTACCATTACAGGAAGAGAAATAATATTTTGTTAACGAATTAATAGTAAAAAAATGGCAACACCTTAACAAAATGTAAAAAAAATAATTTAAAAATATACGCGAAATTCACAATGCCGAACGAAACACGCATTCACAATAAACTAGTCCGGTCTATCTTTAATCTTTTTGACAATGTTTTAAATATGTTCCATAATAAACACGCAAAATTTCCACAAAGTATGTAAAATTATAGTTACCTAATATAATGATAGCTGTCCAATAAAGCGCGCTAAACTGTACGAAAATCTGTACCACAAATAGAACACGTCTTTATTTTCATCCCGATTCCGTATAAAAAGACGACCCATGTGGAAACTGGGAGAAAAAAAATCACCTAAAATGCCCATAACTGTCACGTTCACTAATTATCTTTTCTATTTTTTTTTCACGTTTCGGTTTTGCTCCGTTACTTAATTAGAAAATAATTAACAGTTATTAAATTCAATTTTATTGGAAATAACTCATTAAAAACTTATAAACCTAATTGAAGAAGATTATATTAACAACTCACAATGAAATATTTATTTAATTACGCCCATTACAGATCTTTAGATGGAAATATACAAATAATATTGAAAAGGTACATATTAATAGGTAATATAATAGTAAACAACATGATTTGACGCTTTTATCCGGAGTTAAATAATTTCATCATATAACCTAGCTCTACTCGATGAAAAAACACCGTACTAATGCATGCTTATATTGTAACATTAATGTACAAAAATATCAACAATATCGTAGTATTTATTCCTTATATGTTGAATCCGTCGCATGGGAGTATAATATTGCGACCCTGAATAGTGATAGGTACTATCTTGTAACTGTCTTCCAGGAACGTTAAAATAAAATGAACGTTCAACAGATAGAGACAAAGAAATAGGTAACGGTTGCAACTGGTCCTTGAACCCAGATCCTCTAGTCTTACCAGGACCAACGCTCTACCGATTGAGCTACTGAGACCTATTTATATTTGGTCACGTTTAATTAACTGAAGGTGATGTTAATAATTCTTAAATTGATACTAAATAGCGCACTAGAAATGAACCATTTATGCGATGAACACCTTTGTAATTCGTCATTCTAATAACTTTAAATATTTATAAGATATAACACCGTTTATGGTATGCTTAACAGTCAGCACACAAAAATATACACTTTGCAGGTTGCTATCTCAAGAAATACTACGAATGATTTATCCCTAAATTTTGTACGGGTAATTAGGAAAATGAATAAGGTTTCAAAAGACAGTAATCCACAAACTGTAATCTTTTAAATTCTATTTTATCTACGTTCTGGAATATCAGTTAAAACGTTCAAAATTGCTTTCAAATTGCACCTATTTTCAGACATTTTGAGATGTATTTCATAGAATACAAATATTACACTTTGAGGATTTATGTCTTTTGGAACTTTGTACATTTTCCTAACTACCCATATAAAATTTACAGTCAAGTCAGTTAACAAACCGGCAAAGTAATATTTAGGGCTATTTTTGGAGTTCTGGTTCATAATGCTTGTGTCATCTACGAGTATATCGAGTATGCTACACACATTCTGCCCTATTGATAGACACTGCAAAAGTCGGCCAAATAAGCAGAAGGTAGCCCCATACGGCATGACACGAGTAATTAACTAATTGACAGTGATGATTACTTATTAATGAATTGTTTCTTTCGGACGAACTCCAACAGAGACAGGTGTGTTCGAACGTAAAATAATAACAACCCTAAATGACAATTGACAACTGACAACACTAATTAATATTTCACTGGCGCCACTTGTTTTTCCTATTAAAACAATGCGATTTCAGGTTCCATATTGACGTAGCCATGTTAGTTTTGCATTATTAATTGTACAGCAAAAACATTTTAAACTTCAGTTAATCTAATAGATAAATTACAACCATTTGCTTATGGGCGTTCGTTCCGAAAATACGCTACTAACTATTTTATTTAGTTAGCAAATAAACGATTGAGTGTGTACGACAGACGTTAGCGTATTTATAGCAGCTATGGATATATTAATATATGCGTGCCCGACATTCAAGCAGCTAATGATTCATGGGTTTTTATACCAAAAATCTCGTTTGGATGTTCTTGACATATTTAAAATACTAGTAGTAGGATTTTCAATGAACATAGGATTCAATAAAAATGATTCCTATGTGCTTGAACAGTGGCATAGCTACAGTCCACTGCTACTCTTATTTCATTTTCCGAGGGATTAATTAATAAATTATGTATGTCTAAGCGTCGCCGCCTCCACGCATATCCGATTTGCCCACCGTTTTTAAGAAAATATATAGGAAGGGATCGAACAATGGGCTTGACTTAGGGACAGGACGGTCCGACGGCCGAGCCTTTCGACGCACTGGCTTCAGTTAGTACGGATGAAACTGTAGTCTGTAGAAACTCCTAGTATCAACAAAATGCCTTTTATAAATTCCTTCCTATTAATTTGTGTTTACGGAAAGATGAATAAATAAAAAAGATTTTGTAGATTCACACAAAACTGTTTGGTAAGCATGCTTGCCTTTCCTTGCAAACTAATTTTCTTTAACCTTCAACTTTTAGATTATTAAAACTCACTCGGAAAGTTTCTGTTGAGGGCAGGGAAAGTTTACAATTTCCATTATACAGTTATACAATCATCTTTCTGACATTCATCTGTAGTAGAATCTTCCATCGCTAATCGGCTAATTATTATACTACGTCAAGATAACATTAGCAGTTTGAAATTCATTACATTTAATCATTGAAGAAAATAATATTAACCAATCCTAAATGAAACATGAAACCGAAAAAAACAATAGAAAAAAATGTGTCAGTCGCATCTGGGAATCGAACCCAGGACCTCTGTCTTACCGGGACAACCGCTCTACCAACAGAGCTAATGATACCAGTTCACTTTACCCCATCTTCATTAATATCATACCTCAACTTCAAAACTTGTCAATATTATTCTCCATTAAATTTCATATTATTAGCTGCTATTAGATTATATTCCTTCTAATATTCCTTCTTAGAGATAGCTTCCGATTTTACTATGGATTCCCGGCAAATACCGCTTGAGAATATTCATTCCTGACGCTTTGATGTGACCTGTTAGCTTGCCTATGTATCGTTGGCTCGGTTTGATTAACCCGTGGCCTTGTAGCGGCCTGATTAGATCCGCCCCCTCAATCTCCAGCCTTTACCCGCCCCCTATCGGGGAAGTCTTTTCTCTTTAATGATGCCAATGTCAAAGCCAACCAACTGCAGCGGCTGATTGAAAACCCGGCCGACCGCGAGTCTAGTATTGTTACTGCGCTGTGAACTTGGAACGTGGAACTTTAAAGTGGCCAATTCGTTAGTCACTGCACGAATACCAACTAATCGAAATGAAACAGAAATTTACCAATGTGCTTTCGACTTTCCCGCCATTGGGATGAATTTCTAGGCATTGTTTTTTTCAACGGCACTTGAAATTTAAAATAAGAAAAAATTGAAGATAAAACTATTTTCTATCTCTATGCGACAATCTTAATTATTTGGTTAAGTTCGCAAAGATTCTGATACGCTGTGGTCTGACGTCACGAAATTTGCGTGAATTTTTAATGCCTTTCGTATTTTTTCAAGTAATAAAATAATTTTGGTTATTATTCTTAATAATATCAACAGGACCATTTAATTATTATACGTTGTTTTAATTAAAGCATAACGTTTCATTGCTGCTGATAAAATGTATTAAAAAACTCACACGATGTTATATAATAGAAAACAGTATCGCAATTACACGCGTTCGTATAAAGCAAAATTTTATTTATTTATTTATCTTATTAAAAAATAATACATAAAGGATTAATCGATGTCCATCTCGCTGGGAAATTCCTGTTTCGAGACAGATGTAGGGTACATAAAGTAAGGTTAAATGATACAGTAATGATTTTTTCAAGTTAACAGAAAATTAAAAAAAGAAATACTGTAAGTTTAATCCCACAGATGTAAATAATAATAAAATTGGAGAAAGAAAAGTTGAAATAAATCTAATGTACACCAACAAATATGTTATATGGATGTTAGATGTTAAGGTATTGTTTACGTGTATAGTAATTTAATTGTTATTTGCCATTAAACGTGTAAATTAAACAATAGGTACGTACTTGCCTTGTTTTAACCACTAGATATATTTTTCTGGATAACTTATTGTTTGAATACCATAGAGGGGTAGATTATTCGCCATAATAACAATAAAATCTTATTAATTATATAAAATGGATGCAATTATCAATCGAAAAATATTGTGTTTAATTGGTAGGACTCCATTTAATTTTTTTAAATAAAGTACTTTGTTTCTCCTACGCACTCCCACTAATAGATCCCCTTTGTGTATTTTACCACTCTGACAACAATTACTTTTATCTACCTAATATTTATTTTTCTATTTATTGTTTGTTAGCTTAACGTTTGTCCTCACGAAAGAAGGTTTCTTTTAAAACCGGGTACAACGAATGTAGAAATTGAAACTGACCGGTCAGTGGCTGAGTTGGTATCGTGTCTGGTTCTCACCCAGGCGTCGTGAGTTCAATTCCTCGGCTGGCTAAGTCCTCCATCAAGACACAAGCAACACCTTCCGCTTACTTTGATGGTAGTAGGAGATTTTCAAATATTGTCAGGTTATTCTAAAATAAAACTAAGTAGTTCTTCTTCATTTTATAATGCAATGTACCACGAAACGTGTAAATTTTAAATTAGTTGAAAAGTTATTCTGCCATAGTGTGCACATTTACAACGGGGAGAATAGCATTTTGGTTGCATGCAATAAACGGAATATCTTGGTTTATAATTTTTTTATAATTCGTGAGTACAATTTTAAAGTTTTTAATAGTAAAACTTGCCCTGCTATCTTATCATAAATATTCGATTATCTAAACATCAAGATTATTTCCATGCATTCTTGCTCTGTTATTGTTTGGTTAGGTACGACCTAGTATTCCCGTAGATACAACATGCCTAATTGACTTATTCCTGTATGCCATCACGTCACAATGAGTACTCCTTTGATCTTCTGTACTGCAGTACCTTACAACAGCAAATGTCCGCTCGGACGTTGGACGTATTAATACAATGATTTAATAACAGATTTGACTTCCGGCACTCTATCGACATTACCTTCCGATCGGCGATTTCGACCGACCGTTTTTAAAACCGTAAAAAGCGCACCGGGAATTTCCATCTCGATTCTTATTTTTATTGCACAGAATGCCGCTCGGCTTTCACAAGTTTTTATGAAAGAATATTCACCGTGAAATTCCATCTTTTCGTAAACTCTTGAGCAGTCACGAGCAACCCGCGTTCCCACATTTCCCTGAAATATGTAAACATTTTAAAATTAAATAAAACAATAACTTAATTTAAAACCACGAAATTTATTTTATTTTTTACGACTGACTGGTTTTGCTTGGGTTAAGCTTCACCACTGTACAAAATTAAACTAAACAAAAGATAAATAGTGTATGCTTATACTCGTATATACATACAGAGGGATAAAATATAAAATAGAATTAAATAACAGCAGGATAGCAATAGATTAGAACGAACGGAACGGATAGAAAGAGACAGATAATATGTACATCATTGGGTTATCATATTATACCAAAAGAGACAAAACGTCAACTGAAAAGATAATTTAGGAGTAATGGAAAAATTTATGAGTTACTGGAAATATACCTAATATTATTTACCGCATTCCAAAAAAAAAAAGATTTTTTTTATTTATTAAAGCTGATTTTAAATCTTTGGTTAAGTTTATTTACAAAAACGCAACGATAAATGATTAAACATACTTTTCTCCACTTTAAAAATCATATTTGTATTTTAAATATTTTGTAAAACATACAATGGAACGGTCTGAAAAAAGTAATATTTCTGATAAGATTTTGATAAATGCCAAGCCTATGTAAATTTATAAAATATTTAATAAACATTTTTCTATTTAAAAACATTATGTTTATCGTATTGCGTAATAATACTATCATTATTTTGAATTAATAAATAATTAGTCCCATTCTTAATAATTTTCCAATAAACCGCTCTGTTCTTCCCGGAAATCCAGCAATTATCCCTACCCATTTGCTTACCCCCCACTCCAACACCTAAAATTTATATGTCTTGTCAATATTCTATATCATAAGTTAGTTATAATATTCTCCTGACGAAGGAAGGGTGGTTCCGAAACCGGTAGAGTGTTAATAAAATAAAAGTGGTCTATAACAAATTTTTGTGTTTTTTATTGTAAATTATGGCGAGCCACAAAGTTAATGCTTTTTACAAATATGTAATAAATAATAACTCTCCGACGTCCCTCTCCCCGTTAAGGTACTCTTCGGCCGTGTTGCAGGCAACTCCCCGAGACCAGTCACTAGCAATAATAATAATAATAATAGTTGGATGACTTGTATAGCGCCGTTTTTGTGAGAAATCACCTCAAGGGCGCTGTAAATGCAATATGCCGGGCATTGGGTGTCCGCTGCCATAACTCCGTATTCATAGAATATGTATTGAAAAAATACAAAGAACGAAATAATCTCAGTATTTTATCACTGAAGAAAGATAAATTATAAAATAAAAATAATAAAACATCAAGTGATTACACTAAATAATAATTCTTCTTAGGGAATGTGATAAATTTCTCGTTTCACACAAAATATAGGAATGATAGTGCCAATATTTAAAAATAAATATGGTCAACGAACCCTTGAATACATTGTACCATTTATATTTAAGAGATTGCCATACGAATTTAAAAAACAATTGCTCTATGATGAAGTTCACACTGATGTTAAAGTGTTGGCTTTTGGAAAGTAACCTTGTGTATTGATGGTAACAAATATGACGATCTCCTTGGTTGTATAGATCCTCGATATCTGCTGTACTTACGCTATTTTGCTCTTTCTTACATTGCCTATTGAACAAATATGATTGTTTCCTTGATAGTATATTTACTTGATAGCTGCGGGTATCATTAAAAAAAGGTGTTACTATTATATTAAGTCTATCCTCAATGTAACCAACCTGTACTGCTGTTTTATTTATATAATTTTTAATTATTTCTTAATTTATTTAATACTTGCCGATACTTTGATATTTTTGATATTTCTATAATATTTATATTTGTGTAATATTAATGTTTTTATAATATTTATATTTTTATTATATTGATATTTTTTACAATATTGGTATTTTTATAATATTGATATTTTTATAATATTAATATTTTAATGATATTGGTATTTTTATAATGTTGATATTTAAAATGTTTTTAAAAATATTCGTATTTTTATAATATTGATATTTTTATAATACTGATATTTTTATAAAATTGATATTTTTATAATATTATTTAAATCGGTGTTATAATATTGGACTATAGTATCTCAATAACAAAACTGTAATGCTGTTTCCATTATTTTTTTCTTTTAAATTTTTTTTCCAACTTATGTACATTGATCACAACATGCATGCTCCTCTATATCCTAATTTTGCCCTACATTTTTCTATGATGATTCTTATTAATTGTTGTATTATATAATATTGTTGAAATAAACTCCTGCTGACAAGCTACTTGCAGTGGCTTAGCGGGTATAAGTTTCCATTGTATATAGTTAATATTATACAATAAAGAAAGTACGGAAAGCAAAAAAAAATCTAAATAAATAAAAACAATAATAGTAATTTTCTTAAGGAACGTAATAAATTTCTCAGGTGCAGACATCAAAAATACTTATAATTATGGTTATACTAATAATGATGAAGAACTTATTTAGCAGAGGATTGAAACCGTGACGCCTGGCAGGGAATCTGTGATTTTATTTAAAGAATAACAGAAGGTTGTTTTCTAACGTTGTATAATAATTAAAATATGAACGTACAAGCGGTAGATTTTAGTTGCAAGAAAATTTATTTGCAGTGAATTTGATTAAGGACTTGTAAATTAAAATACTATCTTATGTCATGTTATGAGGTTACTATTTATAAAAGCTGACCTAGATCGATTAGATTAAAATACGTAATAAATAGCGCATATACACAGTGGAATATGAATAGCAAACTAGCGGTAGTTTGTATACATTTATTTTAAGGCTTGTTTTTAATCACGTAAAATTATAATCATATTATTTGGGCATGCACACCATTAGTGGGCACGCACACGAGCAACTTGTGTCGCGGCGACAGTTCGGAGACTTCGAAATCCGATAAAGAAGTTGCCCCAATGTCGCGTCCACCTCCATACACCACAGTGGTTTTGGATGAACGGTCAGTTGCGTCGTAACTATTGCCGCAACTAAAGTAGCTCGTGTGCACCTGGGCTAATAATTATAATAATAATCATTTATTCTAAAAGGTATGCTGGGGCAATGCACTGCCAATACAATCCATGATATAAAAAAAACTATTAAATCAAGTAAGAATAAAATGGTAAATATAATGTTTCGGCGTCTAAAAACTGTCGATCATTACTGCTCTGAACTATACGTATTGAACTTTCTTGTACTTTTTACAGTTTTCCAAGAAAATTCTTAAACTGCAACAAATACGATTATTTCAAAAAGTTTAACTTTAAGTAATTTGAGTGTATAAATTAATTGAACGTTTTAAAGCAATGTATCAAGTGCATTTTATCTTGAATCGTGCTGTAATATTATGATGTAAGATTGACGTGTTTACATTATCACTTGGAACAGTAAAAAGTTGATTAGCTAA
>JAHDVE020002644.1:0-52818 GCA_022606495.2 Halesus radiatus
CATTACATTTATGTTCTTTACCAACTCGTAACCTATATGTAAGTAACACTAATTTTCGACTGTAATTCTTCAATAAATATTTAGATAAAATCTGGCCCGCCTCTGAATCCATCACTTTTCCTCCCTCCGGCCAGGATCGAATTTAGTTCATTCCTCTAGATCGCCCTGCTGTTCCTTATTATAGAATTGGAAATTTCGATTCATGTTTTTTTTTCTGAAAATATTATCTATCGCTTATTCTTTGGTCGCCTATGAACTCGGGTATCTCGTAATCATAGCCACTATGTCATTATTGAATTTTATTTAAAGAAGCGCCTTCTTCACATCGTTCAATTTTAGAAATTCCCTTAGTCCCTGGTTATCTTGATATGCGATATCTTTTTATTTATGAATTTTCCGATGGTAACATGGTTTCTCTCTGATCTAACATGTGAATATTCGATTAACGCATATTTTCGTGCAATTCTCAATTGATCATTATATTGGTGTAAACACTTTATAATTTCTTCCCCACCTCACCTGCCTGAGTTAATAAATATACCTTTCCAGAATGATTTTTCAATGTGTTGCACTGCTTCTTCCTGGTCTAACTGTATTACACCTTTTCCATGTACCTGTCGTCTGCTTATACTTTCATCCGGGTCGATTGATATCATCCTTAATTGATTTTTCACTACCTTTAATAATTTTATGTATTAATTTATTGGCGTTTTTACCTGCGATTTACCTACCCCAAACCTGGTAGATATGAGTTCGTTCACTTCTTTTCTGGCCACTCCCCTTTCTCCATTCCACTCTAACTCAATATCACATTAGCTTACTCATTATTATGGGTAATAACCATTACTTTTGTAAAAAACCGATATAAATCAGAGTTTATCGAAAACTCATTATTTTTTATTACTTTTCCTTAAATAAATATTCCTATCTTCCCTGTATAAGCTTAATTGTTTGTTTGTCTCTTTATCACCTGAGTTTCATGTTCATCTGGTCGCTTAAATAAACAATTCTTGTCGCCTTGTTTACATTAGTCATTGACAACCTCAAAATTTTACCTAAATGTATCGAACTATATTCAAAGTAGTAGTCCATATATCTCAATATTTTTATTGAATTCCTTCAGTTTAAATTTTATAATTGATTGATACATTTCTCATCTACATTTTCATAATATCTGATGTCCCGAATCTACTCAATTAATACCTTTTATCACCTAAAATCAGCCTAGTTTCACTCCCTTGTAATTATCTACGTTCCTGAAATTAGAAAATTGTACTTCTATTTCACATTAGTCTCGCCTAAATCGCCTCTTAAGTTTGCCGAAGTTTCCATACTGTATAATTCTTGTTTCTTCCCTTTTTCATCTGCTGAAGCTATTGTTCTCTGAATTATTTTCTCTAATTCGTTGTTTTTCCGCTTAGCCTTACATGACACGTCTTTCTGTCTAAATTCTAATGCAAACACACCTTTTCCCGTGCAAGATAAATCATCACTTTGTAGTTTTTTTATTTGTAATTAACATTTTGCGTATTATTTTTACTTTCTACTTCCATTTTCAATGGTTATTCATCTCTGCATTTCCCATTGTTTCCTTTAAAGTTCACGACCTCTTCTCGTCCTGTTCGACCGCTAGTGAAATGTTTACATTATAGGCCGTTGATCTGAACCCTTTTGATTCACATAAATAATTAATATTTCCTTTGTCCTGTCACCACTAATTGTTGTTTATGTAAAACGCTCGTTTGATTGGTAACTTTTTCGTTGATTTCACCCAATCCTGTGATGTTTATTTATAAGAGGGAACGTCTTCTTCCCACTGCCATCTCGTGGTTTTATGTTGCAACGAGTTTTATGAATCAAAATTATTGGATTATAATTCACTGTAATCAAACTCTCCACAAGTCGATAGATGTCGCTCCCTTAAGCTTTTCTAGCATGGAAGTTATGCATATAAAAAAAAATATTTTCCAGGGTTCTATTAAAAGAAAATGATGATGGTTAGACCATTACAAGTGGTCGGGCACCTTCATAGATTGCTTGGAAACAGACAAACGGAGCGAATACTTAACAAAACACTTGACTGATCGATGACTCAGATTGATCATTCGAAAAGTTAGGAAGAACATCCGTTAGTTATTAATTAAACTAAAACGCAGTTCAACCCATAAAATCTCTTTGCATTTATCTTCCTACGTATTATGTAATACAAACTATGTTTCACGTAGTAGTAGTTAGTGCCATTTAATAACACGAATTCTTTACTTCAGTACGTATTAATGGTTTATATTGTAGGATTGGTCTATTTTTTCAATCTGACGATATGAAAACTGAAATAAATACTAATGTAAAAACGTTCATACTTAGAAAATGAGCTCCTATGAACCCTGGCGTTAGCATCATGATAGATTTGTAGATTTACTCCAAAGATCGACATGGAATTCCTTGCTAATTTCCATAAAATGGGTTCAAAAATTTAACTACAGATGGCTGTAAAATAATCCATTCATTTCGATGTTGTATCACTTGCACGTCCGTTCCCCTGAAACTTATTGGTGTGCGATCCACGTATCAATATAACCATCCGTGTGGTTATGTGTCACTTTCACACGCCTACCGGTGCTTGTGATGCCGAAGTAAGGTCATATACAATCTGACATCATTTAAATCTACTTGTGATTTCAGAACATCAGCAAACACCTACGGATGTCTAGTATAATTTGGCAGTTTTCTGTCAAATCGAAGCCAACCGTCAATATGGCAAACGAGAATTATTTGCCACTTGATATTTATGTTCCACATTATAAATGGTAGTACAGACAGCCCTTATTTAATTAACTTCGTTCAATGTCATATATCTACGAGAGCAACTCGTTCCGAAATTCCGTTTAAATGTAACAACACCAGGACTGAGCATTACAAACACTCGCTACCACCTTCATTACATAAAGTTAGTAATAGAAACGCAGATGTAACGGATCTATTTAGCTCCACGGAAGTTAAGTACAAGAAGGCTATACTATGATATATTTTCAATCAATATTAATATAACTTAAGTTTACTATATGTTTTATATGTACGCATATCTTTTACTTTTATATCCTTCATGAACTGTTATTCTTTATATACTTTCTGAAGTCATTGTACGACCTAATGCCACATTTAATAGTTACCTTTTAAATTATTTGTGCTATATTCGTATGCTTGTAGATGTAATTATTGTTTGTGGTATATTTATACCGTTGATATTAAATAAATAGGTAAACCCCATTTTGGGATGTTTGTGAAGCTGAATGAAGTTGGGGAGGAAAAGGAAAATGAGAAGAGGGGTTGAGAAGTAGCTAGATATTCAGATCTGCTGACGAAACACAGCTAGAGCCATTTCAACATATTCCGATAATGCAAAATTCTCATGTACCGTAGGCGAAAAACAAACTAAATCATGTTTTCTATTTTTTTGTTCTGTTTAAAAGACTTGCGTTTTTTATAGCTTTCCTGAAGTCAATAATAATTTAATTTATTTTTTATTATTTAATTTTACAAGAGAAAAAAAATGCAATTCAAAAAGTCCCGATAAAGTACTTTTTTGTAGTTTGTCTATTTGTCTAACGGAAGACTAATTGAAGATAAAACTGTTTTTCGCAGCAATAAAATTAGAAATGTGTATAATCTTAACAGCTTTATTTGGTTGTTTTACAGTGTAATAAAATACCAAAGGTCGTGCTATTATCTGTTAATATTTCTATAATATTACTTGAACGCATTACGTTAAATTTGTTTGACGATTATAAAAGTTTTGGATTATATCAATTTGTAACTTGTCATGTATTGTTCTGTTTTCTGGAAACGCGGCGTGGAAAATCACGTTCAATAGCCCGGTTTACTCTACTGTATCGCGTCACCTGCATCAATCAGACGCTTGCATACTCGTTTACCAGCCTGTGGGAACATAAGTATTAACGACGTCGCATCTGCTCTCCTCGGGGTTGAGGTCTGCCTGATTTCACATTCATTTTACCGCTTTCCCCTGCCACAGAAGTGCTGCTAAACTGCTTCTTGCAACTCGTTCTTATCGAGCGGAGATTTATTCTGCCTTGGACTGCACTTACGAGTATATCCTGTTTCGTTTCTAATAAATAAACCAGAGCTTTGATAAGTTGGTAAACACGGGGACACACATAGGGTACATACAGTGGGTCTACTCACCGGGGTTTTTTTTTTCTCTCAATAAAAAAATTATTCAAATAAAAAAGCAACATTTTTATATTTCATTTTACCTGGTTTTCTATTACAATCTTATTAGTATTATACATTTATTATTTTTAAGTAAAAATACACTTAATTTGTAAACTTGTAAAGATATAGATATAAGTAATATAGACATATATGCATGTATATGAATAAATGTAAAAAATAGCAAAAATTTATTCCATGAAAAAAGTAACTCATTTTATTTTTACTGCCACTAACTAATACCAAATATACCCAAGCACTGGCCTTGCCTTTGTGGGATTTTTTTTGCTATGTATACAATACTCATAAATTTGTATACATGTATTCAAATATATATAATTGAGTATATAAAAAAAAATACAAGCAAAAACATATGAAAGACCTTCAAAACCTTCGTATCTACGTTTATATAAATATATGCATCAAAAGATTTATAATAAATAAATATTTTTAATAAAACCTACGTAACCAGAGTTTTGGTATGTCAGTCCTACCTTTTGGCATTAAACGGGATATCTTTGGTAGTTAGCGGGGATTATTTTTAAATACTCGTACACTGCAGTCTTCTGCAGAATGAAATGTAGACCGTATAACCATCTCGGTACAGCTTATCGTGTTCTCCAGCCATGCTAATTCTAATCGCTATCATTCAATTCCACGCTCGCACTCAATATTTCCGTTCACAATTAGTTGATATTGAGCGAAAGCGTATAAATAAGGGACTATTATATGTGAATACTCTCAAAGTGCATCTTTCTCATTTTAATAAAATTAAAGGGAATTATTTTTTCACTTGTAGCAAACACTCTGTGGGTATACATAATTATAAATTAAAATAAAATAACTTAGTTTGAATACCACATTTTATTTTTATATGTTAACCAACCGGTTTCAGTTCAGCCTGAACCTTCATCGGGGTTATACAAAACATATTAAATCAATTACAGAGTTACAGGGATACTTACAGGTAATTTAGAAGAGGGAGACAGAACATCAACTATGTTGGTGGTGGGGGGGGGGTGAGTTAGGACGGAGGGAGGGGCTAAAAATAGGTGTGGGGACGGGAAATATATTTAAAATGGAACTATTTGATAAATCTAATTATTTTTTTAATAAATTGATTTTTTTTACTTTTAAGGATTTTTTGACTTCGAGAGCTTCTAAATTATTAAGACGTAGACCTATCCCATTCCTATGTAGAACCTCTGTACCTGAGGACTTATTAAATGAGTGATCTTTATCTATTAAATATGTTGCAAATTCTGAAAAACCTATATTGTTTAAACATCTCAAGTGTTCAACTACCCTCCTTTGAACATTTCCAGCAGAATGGCTTAAATTATTTTCTTTGTTTTTTGAATTAATTAAAAGTTTACCCAGGTTGTTATTGGTATAAAAGTTTACCCAGGTTGTTATTGGTATAAAAGTTTACCCGGGTTGTTATTGGTATAAAAGTTTATCCAGGTTGTTATTGGTATAAAAGTTTAACCAGGTTGTTATTGGTATAAAAGTTTACCCAGGTTGTTATTGGTATAAAAGTTTACCCAGGTTGTTATTGGTATAAAAGTTTACCCGGGTTGTTATTGGTATAAAAGTTTATCCAGGTTGTTATTGGTATAAAAGTTTAACCAGGTTGTTATTGGTATAAAAGTTTACCCAGGTTGTTATTGGTATAAAAAGCGGATTTAATTTCTGTTGGAAATTTTAGAACGCATGAGGAAGAAAAATTATTAATGTATAAAATTCTAAGCCAGCCGTGGATTTTATTCTGGGATTTTACAGGAATTTATTAGTAAATAAGAGTGTTTGTTTTTTTGCAAGGATTCTATTAATTAAGTCATGGGTATATCCGTTATTTGTTGCGATAGATTTGAGAGAGTTGGATGTTAAAGTTAACATTAGATAGCGGAATAGTGACAAGTCTGTGGATCATAGAATGGAAGGCAGAATGCTTATAAGAAGTAGGATGGTTTGATTACAGAGAGTTGGATGTTAAAGTTAACATTAAATAGCGGAATAGTGACAAGTCAGGTACAAGTTCCCATTGTATGTAATTAATATTATGTAATAAAAAAAAAATAATTTAAAAAATTGTTCCATCCAGAATACTTTAACGTTTAGTAAATATTCACATTAGAAGAGGTTCATAAGTAGACAAGATGAAAGATTTCTATCCTAAAATACTTTGTTTTTTCAATTAAATGTTATGTACTCATGATTATTTTCATGACGAGGTGTTTACCTAAATATTGACATAATTAAAGTTGTTTTATTTATCTTTTATTTTAACAATTAATCTTTATTGATTGTTTTTCTGTTTGATTCATACAACTCCATTTTTTGTATTAATAAAGTAAGGAAAATGTTTTATTCCAGGCTTACTCGTTATTAGTTACATTCCGTTAGTAGGTTGTTTTTTGCCGTTAGGGGTTGGAAATCAGGGTGATGTCTATACATTTTAGGTAGTAGATATCTTACTACCCCTTTCCCCGCCGTAAAAAGAAACATTAATTAATAATTGAGCATGGATGTGGGTTAAGCTGGATTTAATAATGTTATTATTAAGTTCTCACACATTTAAATAAATAAATTAAGAATCATTACGGGGAAAACACATTATAACTGTAAAAACCTCACAGAATAGAGAATTTTGATTATTTTCTATATAAATCGGTTATACTGGTAATCAATAATTTTAAACACCGTCCGAATTAGAATTGGGTGGAAGTAAATAAAATCATGTAAGTAAGTGATCGCAATGTGGCCTAACCACAGTTTTAAATGGCCTTGAACGCCAAAACATCTGTCACAATAATAAAAACTAAAATACTTGCAGAACTTAATAATAATAATTTCATTTACATTCATATTGTTAAAACAATATTATTTAATTGTTGAACACCTCTCAGTGGCACGATATTTCTCCAGTATGTCTCCAAGTGCAACAATTTTATGAGATCATTTGTATTCTACGAACTCTCCCTCATAAATGCGCAATAGTCGCTGTATTGTGACGAATATATGACGCGAATGTGAATGGAAGAAGAAGCCGAGGACGTCTGAGGAAGACATGGCACGATCAAGTGAATCAAATACTTGAGTCGGGTCATGTCAAAAGTCGGAATAACAGAAGAGAATGTATGGGACGCTGTATGAAAGTGAATGAAGCAAGAAGTGTATGCCAAGATCGAGTTGTTTGGCGGTCCGTCCTCTCTACCTCCCCTGCGGGGAAACGGCGTTATGGTTAGTTAGTTAGTTAGTTAGTTGCTGAAGTCATTCGTAAACGGACAATAACGCCTATTGCATGTATTGAGGGTCACATTTTAGACGAAAATATCCCTGTTTTAGTCTCGTATGTATAAATCGTTCGCTTGATACTACCATGCAACCGAGTCTGTATCATGCAATCCATGTAAGGGAATAGGCGAGAAAACAGTCTCCGTACATTTTCATAGCAACAGTCATCTCGGGAGTTGATAACATCACATTAAAAGCTGTGGTCTTATCGCCATAAGAAGTGTGCAGAATCCTATCGTTCCTCTGAACATCTCTCCTCCTTAAAGATATATTATCTTATTGATCTCCGCCGTTTACCATCAAAGTTCTGTAAAACTACTTTTTTCGTCGCCCTGGACTCGATGGGGATCACTCTCGCGAAACGCCCAGTCTACGTGTTGGGAAGAATGTGTTTTTGTACGTATTCGATATCGCACTGAGAAACTTATTTATATTGAATTTAATGGAAATATCAAATAAGGAATTGCTGCCTGTCTATTTTTTCTCGCCTTGTAGAATTTTAATCGCCGTGATTTCGCTGCTAAACGACCAATGTGACGTTCGTTTTAAAGCAACGTTCGATATTGATTGGATCTAGAAAGCAATGTGGAAGGATTGCCAGCATTACGAAAGCATTAATTGAATACTTCTTTCGTTCTTATTTGACATCGATATAGACAGTTCTTACGATCTTTTCTGTTATAACTGGCAGATTGGGTAACGCTGTCCTTAAATCCTAACAGCTCGTCACGAGTGTGAGACACTCGAACATAAAAATACAAACACCGAGCCCGGTGAGTTATCTTCCAATACCACATACACTATTATTACCCCCATGGAAAAAATCATCATCGGAACTATATACATACCGCCAAACTCTGATATATTATACTTACAAGAAACACTGTGAAGACATTAAATTTCTCATTTCAAAACATCCTACATATAAAATTATTATCGTCGGTGATTACAATTTTCCCAATTTGAAATGGAACTAAGTGACAATGGCTATATTATAAATGGAAGTTCTAATGATCCAGCACGTGAAGTGATAGATACGATAAACTATTTGAATTTACATCAACATAATTTTGTCTACAATACATGTGACCGCCTTTTAGATCTAGCTCTCTCTAATTGCTCTAAACTGTGTGTTGAAAAGTCAAACGTTCCGCTCATATCTGTGGATAGTCATCATCCTCCCCTACACATTACAGTTAATATGTACATATACAAACCCACATTAAAACAAACAACACTTAACTTCAAAAACGCCGATTTCGATTCTATTAATTACCAGCTCACTAATACTGATTGGACTTTCTTGATTGATGATAGTGATATTGAACAAACCTCAGAAAAACTTTATCAAACATTTTCCAACAATATAAAATCTCATGTACCATCGTATGCACCAAAACACATAACATATCCAATTTGGTTCTCCACGGATCTTATATTACTGCTCTGACAAAAAAAAAACAGTTACACAAAATTTTTAAACTTACTCACCTAATCGATGACTACTCAAACTTTTCAGCAACGAGAAAAAAAATTAAAATACTATCCAAACTGTGCTATAAAGCACACATCACCTCCATTGAGAAAAATACACCGGAGACAAAAATCTGTGGAATTTTGTCAAAAAATTAAACAATGGAGGCTCAGACTATCCCCCCTATAATGCACTATGATGGCAAAAAGCTAATAGCACCATCGACATTGTTAATTTGTTTGCGGATCATTTCCAAAGCGTATACGAAGACGAAATATCTGAAAATAAAATACCATCATATACATATCATAACACGTTACATTTGCAGAACAATCACATTGCACGGGAATCCTGCCTAAATAAAATACTTTCCCTTGACCCCAACAAATCTGCAGGCCCAGATAACATTCCTCCAATATTTTTCAAACAATGCGCATCTGTAATATCAAGTCCACTTACCATATTATTTAACCATTTACTTTCTTCTGGACATTTTCCAACTCGTTGAAAATCTAGTTATATTACCCCAATTTTCAAAAACGGACATAAAAAACTATCGTCCTATATGTATACAATCAGCACTCCCAAAAAATTTTGAATCCCTTGTTCACGACTTATTTTATCCATCAATACTCAAAGTAATTGATAAAAAACAACACGGATTCGTCAGTGGAAGATCAACTACTACTAATCTATTACTTTACCAAAACTATATTACGGAATCCTTCACGAATAAAAAACAAGTTGACAGTATCTATACAGACTTTTCAAAAGCTTTCGATAAAGTGTCCCATAAATTATTAATAGCGACTGCATAATCTTACAGTTAAACATCGATAAATGACATAATCGGTGTATCGCTAATAACTTATTTCTAAACGTTGATAAATACAAGACACTGACCTTTTGTCGAATCAAAACCCCCTCATCATTTAACTTCGCTATAGATAACAAAATCTTGGAAAAAGTCAATGAAATTAGTGATCTCGGAGTTTTGTTTGATACACAATTAAATTTTGTAAATCACATACAACAGATAACTAATAAAAGTATGAAGACATCGGGATTTATAATTAGAACTATCAAAGACTTTGATTCGCTGGAAGTTATAAAAATCGTATATTTGTCATTAGTGCGCAGCATATTAGAATACAATTAATAGTGTGGTCCCCATACTATATCATTCATATACAAAAATATTGAACGCGTGCAGCGCAAATTTTTACGTTTTATTAACTTCAAACTACACATACCAATACAACACATAAACTATTCATTCTTGCTAAATACACTCAAAATACATACTCTAGAAAACAGAAGAAAAATAACAGACCTAACTTTTTTATTTAAAATTATTTACTGTGTATTAGACTGTTGTGAACTCCTGCAACTAATCAATTTCAAAGTACCTCATCGACAAACTCGGCAAAATATGTTATTCTGTAACAATAATTCTGGGACTAACTACCAAATGTATGCATCCATTTCTCGTCTACATATACTTGGAAATAAATTCACCTCTGCTATAGTTATATTTAATATAAGTTTACCCATGTTTGAAAGATACCTGAACGATATTTTTATGTTGCAACAATTATAAGAACATCGCATAAGAGGTATTGTTTAATTATTATTTTATTATATATATTATCTTTGTACTCATCTACAATCCAAAAACTTGTTCCTCTTTTTTCTTTCTATGTATCATGTACTATATAATGTATTATGCAATTCAATACATTTTTACATCATCCGAAATATAAAAACACAATCATTTTTTTTTTCACAATGTCATGCACTCACATTATATTATATTACGCACTTGTGTATTATGTATCTTGTAGATCAGGCTATTACTATTTTTATAAAAAAAGAAGTAGTATCTACAAATTAAAAACCTTTCCCTTTATAACTTCTCTGTGTCATGCACTTATACATTATTATACCTACATATATATTATAAATATGTTACACTTATATACCAACTATGCATCATGTTATTTTACACATAATCATTTTAATGTTAAAATATGTAAAAGTCCTTTGGGGCGTTAATAAGTAAAATAAATAATAATAACTGGCAGATTAAAAGCCCCCAGCAGCGAGTGTCCGTTGCATCGTTGCATTACACACCTCCGCGCTGGTAAAACAGAATAGTTTTGAACACACGTAAAAAGGGCACAGTATGTTCATCGTGGTACGAATTAAATTGCGTGACTCTTTTGCGTTTGAGGAAAAATGACCATTTCTACTATTTGCATATATACGGCGATTAACATAGGACTCTAGGACATTAATTCTGTAAGATAATGTTTTAATGTTAATGATAATGATAATGTTTTATTATTTTTTAATAAAATAACAAATAATGATATCCTCTCTGGGTTTTCCCGTGCTAAGGATTTTACTTACAATATTAGAAATTAAATTAAATTAAATTGATAATGTAAGAAAAAAAGTAAGGTGAGGTGTTTTAAGTGCAGTTGAGTGGTTTCGGTGTTGTACTGTATTTGGTGTTAAGATATTATCTATTTCAGATCTCCCTATGTAACGTATCCAGCGTTTTATTCGATTTTTTTAATTATATGTTTCTTAGGTGATTAATTATTTAAATCGACTGCCTAATGTTGATAGCATTGTAATAAGAGAGTAAACATGTCTATGTAATAGTTTTTATATGTATTAATTTCCACTTCCCGAAAGCAAAGATAAAACTCTCCTTGATAAGTTATCCTGTCAGTCCTTAGAACGACCGATTGTTTTTGTTTAAGAAGATCTTATCTACGCTAGAAATTGTTTACGTATAAAACTACCAATCTAATTGGCACCTCTCCGGAATACATAAGACGTTAAATCTTTATCTTCGAGACGACTTTTCTACGGGATCCCTAGAGATGCAACTTTTTTTCCTTTTTACAGAGAGGGTTGTTCATAAGACGATTAAAATTGTTGTCTTTATTCATTATCTTTTCCCGGAAATCGTAAAAATGCTAATTTAGCAGCAAAAAACGTATTTCTTAAGACATTTTATAAAATTTTACGTTGGAAACCAACTGCGCACTATTTCGGTATACGATAATGATACCCATTACATATTACGAGTATGTGAAATTAAAGGAAATAATCGATTTTTAATAGTCGAGCAAATTGAATAAATAATATTAATAATACAACTAGCGTGACAGAGCTGTACTTTCTAAGTCGTTGATTGCGGGCTCAAAACTGGAGAATATATATATTTAAAATTTAATATAAATCATATTTAATAATCTTATTATTAAGTTCTGTAAGTATTTTCTAACTAAATCGGTTTTTACCGATAATAAATCATTATTTTTAAAAATCCGTCCAAATTAGAATTGGGTGGGAGTAAATAAAATCATCTAAATAAGTCTATTTATTTATATACCATAAACTATAATTACATGTCACAGTAAACTACAAGCATGAGAATATTGCATAAATAATTCAAAATGGTATCTTTTAAATGTGGCATTAGGTCGTATAATGACATCAAAGTATATAAGTCGTCACAATGTGGATTAACCGCAGTTTGAAAATGGCCTTGAATGCCGAAACAGCTGTCACAATAATAAAAACTAAAAATAATTACAGAGCTTAATAATAAAATTATTAAATTAGATTTACATAATTAAAAAAAAATTTAAATGGAGTTCTACGAATTAAACACAAAAGAATTAATAGAGAAAGAGTGAACAATAATTCAATATGAAATTGAAATCATATTTTTTCCATTTTTATAAAGTTTATCCTTAATATGTGTCTATAAACCTGGGGTAAAAATAATTGCACTGGTTTTATCACGCTCCGAATCGAAATTTCGCTTAAAATAGCTTTAAATATGGGTAGTTAATAGGTCTAATAGCCGCGCGTTTCACACCCATCCATTCCTCGCGGTCATTAGCTTCCACCTGTCAGTTTCCACCGCAATGGCAGTCATTAACTACTAATCTAGTGTGTGTTTGTACATGTTCATGGTATAAGGTGGGATTATTGCATGATGGTAGTTTCTTTCAACCAACCGAGATTTACGGCGGGAATAAAATTGTCTTTATTCCCGCCGTAGACCAGATCCGAAGAATAGCCAGATACTTCAAAATCTTCCTCTTCCCTAACCCCTTAATACCTTCAGCCTCATAACATACCCCAATTGTGGATGCCAGAGTCTCACTGGCTCCAGACGGTAGCAGCTGGGACTCTTGTGTGGCATAACATTAAAAATATATGTGTTGTGTTGTTTGTAATGAACGTGCTGAAAGCCCTGCGAGTCTTCTGGCAGATGAAGCAGAGCGAAGTAAGAGTCCATGTTTTCCCTTCAGATGAGCGATTATTTGTTTGTGTTGTGTTGTTTGTAATGAACGTGCTGAAAGCCCTGCGAGTCTTCTGGCAGATGAAGCAGAGCGAAGTAAGAGTCCAGGTTTTAGTTGTGTTGTTTTTTTTTGCAGTGAACGTGGTGGAAGCCCTGCAAGAGTTTTGGCAGATGAAGCAGGCCCGAGGAGCCGAACTGCGCAACGGAGCCGTGGTCATATACGAGTCCGTGCCCGCCACTGCGCAGCCCTACATCTGTTACGTCACGCTGCCGGGAGGCTCCTGCTTTGGTAGCTTTCAGGTAGGTCTTGAATGCACCATAATATTAGTATATTAATTGGTACCTTTTCAATATATCGGACACTGTATTATTGTGCAGAAATATGTGCATCTTATTAAAAAAAATGACTTATCACTTATTGTCAACAATTTAGCAAAATTTTCTCTGAGAAAACTCGGGGGGTTGATATTTGACTAGAGCTATGAAGTACATAGAGTTCTAAGCCATCATTATGCAGTAAGCGTAGTTCTTCTGTCAAGCAATCTACTTTTCTAACAAAATATGTTTATACACTTGTTAACAAATTCTAAGAAAATAATGCCACTCAAGCAGAGATGGTACAACTATCTGTTTTCCCAGCTTTTTTGGAAGGATTCTTCAGAGTTATATTTTTTTTAATCAGCTTGAAGCATTTCTCTGAAAATGTCAGTTCAATGCCAAATATCAGAATTTCTCACTCTCTCCAACTTTTCCAAAAATCTCTCTAACCTCGACTTGACCTAGACCTTCGATCAAACAATTATCCAAATATTATTTCGTTTTAACGAAACATTTAATATCACCAATATTTGCCGACGGTGATATACTTAATCAAGCTTTATCTAGGATTAATTTTGAGTTACTGAACAAGTCAAATTAACCCCTGATGTGAGGCTTTAACCAAACTACAACCTGGTAGGCATTAAAAACTACATGTTTATTAATTAATGCTTCATATTTTTTTTTGTTTTTTGTTTTACAATCCGTTATCAATCTCACGAGGACTAATAATAATAATAATCGGGTGATTTTTATAGCGCCGTTTTTGTGAAAAATCACCTCAAGAGCGCTGTACAAATCTTACTTCCTATTCTTACATTATTCCTATATTACATCTATGACATTTTTGTTTTTTTTTTGGACAGGCTATCATAACACATTATTTATATACCATATAAAGAGATGCAGTTACATTATCAAAACTAAATACGGCTTTGTCTAAGTTTTCATACATGTTAAATTGAAAAAAAGAAGCTCACTGTATTTATTCCTTACGATATATTGCAAGACGCTAATACAAATGATAGGAGTTATGTAAAGTTGGGCGGCGGGTGAGGACGGGGGCCGGGGAGACTGGTCCATAGGGCCCTCCAATCTTCTTTGTCTTTGTGGGTGACGCCCCTGGACGGCTTGAAGGGGCCCTTGGTGTTGGCCTGCCCGTACGCCAGGTGGCGCTTGTCGGCCGGCTTCAGGATCTGGAAAGAGCACATCAGCGTGTCGTCCATTTCTCGCCCCAACCGGTGGTGTCCTTGTCAGGGTCGGACCACAGCAGGTCGCAGAGCAGCCTGGTCGGGCACGTTCGTGGGCCGCATGATGCACCGGATCTGCTCGTCAAATGTCTTTTCCTATTGCGCCTTTCTCGGCAGCTACAAAATCTAATTTTACGGATTGCGGCTGTGGTACAACGTTCAAGGTTATACAACGATATCTTTGCAGCTATTAAAGGGTCCAAAATAAGACATTCACCATTAAGTTTGAGTTGTGTAGCCCGGTCGTATACGATATTCTTTAAAATCACCATAATTCAAAGAATAACATTGTAAATCATTCGTTCACTTTGGACACTTCACTAGGCTTTTTACAGGCAAAGGTCTTTTAACGAGCACATGTGGCGAACGTCTTCGACCGACCGATGCTTTTGGGTTAATTTAGAATATCGTGACAGATTTGAACTTAAAATATTTGGGTATTTATTTGATTTTTTATTATAAACTTGATTTAAGCCCGAAACGGCAACAATAAAATTATATGATTTTTATAAATGTAACCTATAAAATATAGCGGTTACTTTACGCTATTTTAACATCGGAAAAATTAAGAACTTACCAATATTTCCCAGATAAACTGGAGCGATTATAAAAAGCTGCCGGCAGCTACGAGAGCGCCAAGCAGTATATTAAGCCTCTAATCGAGGCTTACACTTTTACGAATGAATAAACATAAAACAAGAATAAACAATGATCCATCCGTACATAAAATACGCACAGGTACATACTTATTATAAAATTGTTCTGAGTTAGTCATACCTATTACACGCATTACAAATTTTAGCTTTGAGAAAGGCTTGTTTCCCAATCACTGCAAAAATGCCAAAGTTTACCTGTATTTAAAGGAGGGGATGACCTAAATGTTAATAACTATCGACCTATCTCCCTACTTAACACTTTATCAAAAATAATAGAGGAATTAACTAAAATTAGTTTGATGACTTATAAAAAAAACATGAAATTCTCTCAATTAATCAGTTTGGCTTCAGAGAGAATATGGGAACGAGTGATGCAGCTTTAAAAGTAATCACCACAGTCGTAGAAGCTCTAGATGCTGGCAATAAAGCAATGGCTGTCTTTCTAGAGTTGTCTAAGGCCTTTGATCGTATCCTGTGGTTTACTGCTTAAAAAACTTAATTCAATGGGTGTTGCTAATAAAGCACTAGATTGGTTCAGAACTTAGAGAGTAATGATTAATGATCATATTAGTTCAAATAAATCAATTTTATATGGTGTTCCTCAGGGTAGCGTTCTAGGTTCAATTTTATGTTTATTGAATATTAATGACCTTTGTAAATTATCGTTCTTGGGTTCTTTAGTTGTATTTGCATATGATACTGTTTTGGTGTTTGCTGGTGATACTTGGGATGAAACTTATGCTAAGTGTGAGTCAGGATTAAAGACTGTTAAAAAGTGGCTTGATCAAAACCTTTTAAATTTAAACACGCAAAAAACTAAATATATTACTTTTAGCATTTCCTCCTTAAGTCAACCCTCTTTGGACCGTTCCTTAATTTTCCGCATTGTGTACACGAGTGCAATTGTCAATCTTTGGAAAGAGTAGACAATATCAAATATCTTGGATTAATTATTGATAAATATTTAAAATGGAACGATCATATCGCTGTATTAACAAACAAAATAATAAAAAACTAGCCTATATCTTCAAGACTCTCAGAAATATGTTGGACCAAGTTACACTAAAAACTGTTTATTATGCTCTTGTTCAATCTCTTCTTTCATACAATATCGTATGTTGGGGTTCATATTGCAAGACTACCCTAGAGTCCTTAAATGTTGATCAAAAATTAATTTTAAAAATAATGTACAAGAAGTATTTTTTATATCCATCACACTTATTATACAGTGAAAGTTAAATTATGACAGTAAGGCAATTGTACGTAATACAGGCTCTCTGTAAATTTTTTAACAATATTGATACTGCTATAAGGTCACAACAAGTGCACAATACTAGAATGGGTTCTTCTCTAATGTATCAGCCGGCAAATAAAAGAACATCATTTGGACAAAGGAGTTTTTCTTGTAAAGCTCCTTTGTTATATAATAGGCTAAGTGACAACATTAAAACTATAGATACGCTAAATTTATTTAAAAAAATGGTCAAAAAGTTTATGTTAGCAGAGTATGGTGATTTCGCTTTATCTACGTTATCCCTTATGTTGTAATCAATGTTGAAACTATGTTTGCTCGATATTATCATTATTATTTACTTATTATTACTTACTTATTACTACTTATAACTATTTACTTATATGTATATATTTTTTTTTTACCTACGTATTTTGATTTACATACTATTACTTGCATATTTTTATTTACATATTTTTATTTTTATTTCCATATTATGATTTACTGATTTTTATTTTTATAATTATGTACTTATTACTATTTACATAATTTAATTTAATTATTATTATTTACCTATTTTTATTATAATGTACTTATTACTATTTATTATTAATATTTACTTCATATTTAATGTGTATTATTATATGCTTATTACTATTTATTGATCATTATTTACCTACTAATATTATTTAATTATTATTATCTGATCTTTATTATTTATTTACTATTATCTACTTATTAATATTTACTAATTTTTATTCATGTATTATTTTTTGCTTATTGAAATTTACTGATTATTATTTAATTGTAAAGCCGCTCATCTCAACATAGAATTGTCCTAGTGCAGTGGTCGGCAAAGTGCGGTTCCCGAGCCGCATGCGGCTCTTTGGCCCCTGAAGAATAAAATTCTCTTATTCTCCATTCAGCTGCACATCCAATAGGTATTTTTGTCATCACTTTCCGAGCCTGCTGAAGCATCGCCAAGAAAATAATTCCTCCATTGACAAACACTATTTCAAAACAACCATTTTAAATATGAGGGAACCATTTCTCAGCAGGTTTTAGAAATTTAAAAACAGTAGAGCGACCTTAGCATGTGTCAAAAACCCTCTTAATGCTACGGTAACAGATTTGAAATTTTCTCCTTTTGGCATTGATATTGGTAACTTTGAAATATAATTGCTGGATTTAAAAAAAAAGCAAGGAATTATGGAGCTCTTAATTTGAACATCTTTATGTTGATTTGAAAATACTGGGGAGGGAACAAATTTGAACTTAGTTCACATCGCAAGTGGTCTGCTTTGAAAAACCTGGAGAAGGAAGACATGATCATGTTCAACCCCTGGAATAGTATGACTCTTATGAGCAGCTGAAAAAACTCTCGTTAACTCTTCTTTTCTTTTTTGGTTTTACATATTCATGCGAACAATATTTTTCAAGCATGAATTTTATCAAGAGTAAACTGAGAACTCGTCTTATTGATGAGAACCCGGAATCGTGCCTAAAATTAAAAACAACAATACACAAACCTGGCATACTCAAACTTTCCAAGGAGATGCAAGAACATTGTTCGCATTAAATGTTTGTCAGTCATTGTCTTATTTAAATTTATGGATACCTTACGTTTATACTATTTTTTATCAATAAATAAAATCATTATTAATTACGAAATCAAGTTTTATTCAGTGTACCCGTGGGTCTAAAATTATAATAAAGGTTTACTAAATTAATAAACAGATTTGGCTCTCAAAATTTTCATTAATCGTTGTAATGTATTGTACATATTTGGCTATTTGGCGAAAAAGTTTGCCGACCACTGTCCTAGTGAGATGGGTGGCTAATGTTTTTGTTTTTATAATTAAATTTAAGAATAAATAAATACATATATGACCAATGGGGCTTTTAGAGGATTATATGGAATATTAAGGTGGCCCACTTCCTAAAATTCGAACGAAATCACACACTCCATATGCAGGTGGCGAAAAGGTTGAAATTCCCACTTAACACAGGCCGAATGTTTAAATTTACGCAAAAAAAGATCACCAAAATGCGTGTTTTATTTTATTTTGTAAAGCTCTGACATAATTATAAAAATGTTTTACGGTCATATTCTAAAAAAACTTAATTTGTCACAATGAATAATATTGGAAAAGGGATTCGTCAGTAGGAGATTTTGCAGTTTAAACATTTTTTAAAGTCTGATACTGTATTTTTTCTAGGTTTATAAATAGACTTGTGTGCCCGGTTAAACGAAAGGCCAAGGTGTGTTCTACTTGCAGTATTTAATTGAATCACCGATGATATTTCTATATTTCCATCAAGTTTTCACACCAAAACCACGTTTATTTTATTTGTTTATTAATTTATTAAGTTAAAGAAATACATAAATTATTTCACTTTTTAACCTAAATACATATAAAATTATTTCACTTTTTAACCTAAGTACATATATAATTATTTCACTTTTTAACCTAAATACATACATATTATTCTTAACTCATTTTAACACTTACATTATACATCATATCACTCAACATCGCATTGCATCACTTATAAACCCCACATATCATTCTCATATTACATATCTCCATTACACACTGTTACTCTGCTCACCCATTTTGATATTGAATAGTTTCTTTTTAAATTTTCCTATTCGACTTTCCGTCTTCAGGCTATCGGGAAGGATATTGTATATTTGTACACCCTCATGGCCAATATTTCTTTTTCCACTTTCAGTCCTTACTGTGTTCTTGTACAGTTTGTTTTGTTGTCTTGTGTAGTGTTCGTGTACTTGTGATGTTTTTTATAAATGCTGTGTTTGTGTGTATAAGTCCATTTTGCATTTTGTAGATTAATAGACATATATTATATTCGTACAGTTTTCTGATTTTCAGAAAGTTCATTTCTTGGTATAGTTTTTTTGTGGGGGTGTCTGGGTTATAATTGAAAAGTTTTTTTATAACTTTATTCTGTATTATTTGTAATTCGTTCAAGTATGTAATGTGTGTATTTCCCCATATTTCTATTGGGTAATTTAGGTGGGACTGGATTAAACTAAAGTATAGGCCCCTCTTAACGCGTGCTGGTAAAAGATGAGCTATTCTACCAAATACCCCAATTAGTGGAATGATTTTTCTTTTACTTTTTGTATGTGTTGTTTAAAGGACGAGTGTTTATCAATATATAGGCCCAGGTATTTTTCACTATCTAAAATGCGTAGGTTTCTTTCTTCTATTTGTAATGGTTTATGAATCGGCGTCTTTCTTTATGGTGAACTTAAGATCATGTAACCAGTTTTTTTAACATTAATTGTTAATATGTTTTTAATTAGCCAATTGTTTATTATATTGAGATCCAGTTGAGATTTTTCGAATAAAATTTCCAAGTTTTTTCCAAAGTAAAATATTGCAATGTCGTCTGCGTACAAGAAAATTTCACCGGGATTTCACATGATTTCGCATTACTTCCCATTGCATCGCCTTAATGGAAGTTGTTGTTTAAGTTTGTATGTTTGAATTACTCCATAATATTGATCACCAAAAGCTCTCAATCTACTCTTCGGTGCGTTATTTAAGTTAAAATAAATACCTATCAGTACCGTGGGAAGTCTCGTAAACTCCGACTCGTGACAATGGAATTGCGTTTATATTCTGCTGCGAAGAACTGCACGCTTTATCGAGTCGTTAAACAAATATTTATATTTATATGCTCGCTCTCAAGTTTCAAGTGCACCCGATGAAACAATGGACGTTGCATAATCATATTTCCTCATAGCACCTTCGAAGTTCGATAATATAATACGCTAGGTTGATTTTTATATTTCCAGTGCTCGTAATGCGAGTTTTGTCACGTTCCGTATTGACGTATTGAAGTTAAGTTTTACTGGGTATTAAAACTGAGAATGGAGCCGGGAATTGTTGCCTGTCTTTATGGGCGATTAAAAGCTCTTTTTTTGCATTTCAAGTATCTGGAACTACGTGAATGTGAATGGACTATATTCTGAGCAAGGCATCCAGGGTGGCATTTCTCTCCGAGAATTCCTCTGTACGTACATAAATAATATAATGTGTCATTTTAAGTCGTAAAGGGTCAACTTTGACTTAATAATTGTTTTATTCGTCCAATTTAATCTGTCATTGAATTATTTGTCGGAGTATTGCTTTAATCTGGGTCAGTTAATCAGTGTTCATGTAGCGTGGAATCTATTATTTTTCCATTTCTGAATCAGCATTGTCTGTGGATCTAAGTTTTATTTGGGTGGTTGTAAATTTAATTCTCGCGTAGCCTAAAAATAGTTTGGGGGTCAAATGTGTTAAAATAGTGAAAATTCTTGTTTTATTTGAGTAGAATAAATTAGCAGTCGTTTCATATTTTGCTCGATTTATTGTGTACTTATTGTGCTCTATAAAGATTTTAATGGTCTGGACGTGTGACAAAGTTTCATTAAAAAAGTCACCACAAATTTACACAAAAATAGTAAAATCCAACACACCTATCAAACCAGAAGCCGTATCAGAAATGATTTAACAATCCCATTGAGTGCTACCGCAATGTACCAAAAAACACACACCTATCGACCAAAAATCTACAATAAAATCTCCCCCGAGGTTAAAAACTGTGAATTGTGATCCTTCGGCAAAAATATTACCAAATGGCTTATTGACCCGGGAAGAACGGAGTCCGAGAACCTGTTAAAAATGTTACTTAATAGTACATAATTTTCATTTGTTTTTCTTTCTTTCTTTTTTCTATCTTAATTTTCTTTTTTGTAGTACAATTTCGGAAAAAACCAAAAAGAGCTTTAACAATAAATAAAATAACCACTTTATTAATACATATATGCCAACATGTTTCGAAAGAGAAGCTTTCCTCTTCAGGAATATACATATTGGTATTCAATATTCCTGATGAGGAAAGCATCGCTTTATATCTTCTTAATGTAACTAACTAACTAACTAACCATCGCGCCGTTTCATTGCAGGGGTCGGCAGAGTGGCTGGACTGCCAAACAACTCGATCTTGGCATACACTTCTTGCTTCATTCACATTCATACAACGTCTCATACATTCTCTTCTGTTATTTACTTTCTATATTACTTTCGTCCTTCCTCTGCTAGTTCCATGCCTCACTGCCATACATCAGGATTGGTATCAGCACTCCATTGTGGATTGCTAGCTTCGCTTCTTTGGAAAACTTTTTGTTAGCGCCAACCGCGTTCGGTCCTCCGTTAATGGAGTTTCCTGTATTTTCCTGGAGTTTCCTGTGTTTAATATATTTATAAAAATATGAACTTATTTTCACTAAAATACAATGACTTTCGGTAGCACTTTTCTTCATATTAAAGTAATGAAGAAGAACTCCCCGCAAAAACACTTTATCTGGTACAAAGTTCGACATTTTCAAACGAATAGAAAAAATTGTTGTGTACGCTTCAACCAAATGACATACTGAAAAAGATGCGAAATGACAGTAGCTTTCAAATGAATATAGATGATGATGAACACGACACGCAATAGTACTAGTAACGCCCTCTCTTAGAAAACCGCACGAATAAATGCATACTCCCAATATATTTTGTTCTAATCAAGACGAATCTAAGTAAAACTATTCTTGGATGTGTATACATTCCACCTGGATCAGCTAAAGAAATATATGAAAATTACACTGAAGACGTCGAAGCCCTTAAACTCAAATATCCTGAAGCCAGACTGCTGCTAATTGGCGACTATAATATTCCAAACATGGATTGGCTCTCCCAAAGTAATTCAACTAATCATTCTACTATCTCTGCTAATGCTCGTGAAATTATCAATATGTAAAACTTCTTAGGTCTTAAACAAATTAATGATGTACTGAATTCTAATCGCCATTTATTAGATCTCGCATTTTGTAGCGATACTTAAGTAAAAATATATAAATCCGTAGATCCTCTTCTCCCCATCGATTCTCACCATCCTCCGTTAAACATATCCATCACGAATTATGACCTTCTCATACACTCAAAATCTGTTCCGACACATTCATATAACTTTTCCAAAGCAGATTATCCACGGTTAATAAAATACCTAGAAAGTGCAGATTGGTCTTTTCTAGACGCAAACACTAATGTTAACTTTAAAAAAAAATAAGACAATAACTTTGTTTACATCACTTTTATTTTATACTTTTGCCGACCGAGTTTCGCTACTACCGTAGCTTCTTCAGGGCAGTATAAAACTAAACTATGATCTAAGATACACATGTAGATTGTATAGATTGATAAAAACAGGTCAGTGGTGGGCCAAGGGTGGGCGATCAGCAGGTACCTGCTGACCGGGAAGTATGTGTACTTTATTTATTGGGAATAATTTAAGAATTGGACTTTTATTTAAATTTATTTCTATTTTTGAAACTGATAATACATGGTGGAATTCCATTATGGACTGGTCTGAAGATGGCTTTAACAAGCTGAAACCGGTCACGGTGAAGTAAAATAAAAGTGGAAATAAGTTTTATATGTGTGTTATTATATAATTAAATTTATTTGATTATTTATGAGTCTAATATTAGTGTTTTTGGCTTTCCTTGTTTCTAACGCTTCCAAGTTATCTAGTCGAATGCCTGGTCCATTGTTATGCAGTAAACTAGTGCCAGTATTTTTATTGAATTTTTGGTCTGTTTGTAAGAAATGGTTGGCAAATTCGGAGAAACCATTATTATTTAGACATCAAGTGTTCTTTTACCCGGATATTAACATTACCCGACGTTTTGCCTAAATAGTACAGCTACTAATGTTAACCATAATTTAGAATCATTTTACTCCATCATCAACACGGCTATCGATAAATTAGTACCCTCAACTCAAATCATATGTTCAATGTTCTCTAAATGATTTAATCACGAATTAAAATATCTAATAAAAAAATAAAAAATCTGGCACAAAAATTATAAGGACAGCAACTCCATCTCAGATTATAAAATTTTTCATAAATACAGATCTGATTGTAAAACAGTTTCCAAAAAATTATATCTCACATACATACTTAATATAGAAAAAAATCTGAAAAACTATTACTTGATAGAATATCTGAGCACATTAATACCATCATTGTACCTAATCAACACGGTTTTATGCCGGGCAGATCTACTTTAACAAATCTCTCTCTATATGAACAATTTATATCTGGAGCGCCTGAAGAAAAAACCCAAATCGATTCAATATATACAGACTTTGTTAAAGCATTTGACAAAGTAAACCACAAAATCCTTCTTAATAAACTTTACAAACTAGGTATAAAGGGTAATTTATTAAAGTCCATAAAAAAACTACCTTACCAACAGAATTCTTTAAGTAACATTCAATTCTAACCAGTCATATAAATTCGTGGCAACAAGTGGTGTACCGCAAGGTTCACATTTAGGCCCAATACTTTTTTTACTGTTTATAAATGATATTATAACTGTATTTGATAACAGTGTTATTATGCTGCTCTTCGCCAACGATCTAAAACTCTTCAAACTAATAAAAACTATTGATGACTGTTTTCTCATTCAATTAAATTTAAATAAATTACAAGATTGGTGTGAACTTAATAAACTTCTTTTAAACATTCGTAAATGTCATACGATCATTTTTTTTAGAATGAATCATCCTCTCAATTTTCAATATAAAATCAATAACATTTCTCTCTTGTCTGTCAACGAAAGTTATGATCTTGGCATTGTTTGGACTTCAAATTTAATTTTCTAACGCACATCAATTCTATTACTAACACAGGTTTAAAAATGCTCGGCCTCATTCTCCGAAATGCCAGAGACTTTAGGAATATTTCAACACTAAAATTATTATACTCTTCCTTAGTTCGTAGTCAAGTCGAATATAATTCTTCTACTCGTATATGATCCCCTAACTATAAAATTCATTCCGACTCCATTGAAAAAATTCAACATAGATTTCTAAGATATAACTATAAACTCGGTTTACCTATTGAAACTACGAATATAAATTGCAATCACTTAATGAAAGAACTAAAATTATTAATCAGATAGAAGATTTCTTTCTGATATAACTTTTATTTTCAAAATTGTTAATGGTTTTATAGACAGCCCGGATATCGTCAGCTTAATTACATTTAATATTCCAACTAGAACTACCCGATCTAAAATTTTGTTTAACTGTAACAATAACTTCAGAACTGAGTTTTTCAAATATTCATTGATACCTCGACTTCACACTATAGGTAATACATATTCAAATATAGTAGACATTTTCAAGTGCTCTGAATACAAATATACGAAAAGGATTATTGCATACATCCTGTATAATTATTACTATATGTGTCTAGAGTATAAGTAACAGTGAATGTGAGGTATGTTGTGATTTTTCGCCTCTGGAACTTATTACTTAGAATGGTACTTACACTATGTTATTCCTGTATTTGTTCGATATATTATGTATGAACCTACTGTGATGTATTTTGTACCTGTTTATTATAACTAACTTTATATGTAAAAGCCCATGTAGGGCGTATATTATCCAATAAATAAATAACAGTATTTTAAAAAACAAGTAAATTAAAATATACAAATCGACTATTTATTTAACTTATCTATATATTCCGGAGCATCGCTAGTATACATTTAGTGGATACAACAAAAAATCAATGATTTAACATGTTTATTTAGTATGGAATGTGTGGGACTGCGCTAATCTCCCCACATACCGGAATGAACATTTATTATTATAATGATTAACAAATTTTTCGTTTAGTTTCGCAGCCAGCGGTGCGCAGTCGGAATCTCCAACAAACCTAAAAACGGGTTGGAAATATCTGTTAGTTTTGCTGGTATTTCAATGGAAAGCGCTTCGAATAAAGAGTTTGATTGATCCTTTTATCTCTCAAAAGTCGCGTTCCAAAGTCAGGGCAAACACGTGCATAGCACAGATTCGTGATATTGAGAGAAACCTCAAGGAGTTGCATATGGAACAAACATGCATTCGTCCCTCTCTTGTTGTCTTTCGTCATTCTCCTCACTCTCAAAAGTTTAAAATTTACTATATTGTGTCCCAACTATTATATTTATTCGGTGTTGTTTATTGCACAGCCCACACCCCACACAGCAATGCTGAAAAAACGGAGTTATTATGATAATATTTTGTGTTAAGGTATGCTAAATTGTGCATGTTTCCATTACAGAACTGCCCAACGAAAGCCGAGGCGCGCAGAAGCGCGGCGAAGATCGCCCTGATGAACAGCGTATTCAACGAGCACCCAAGCCGCCGGATCAGCGATGACTTCATTGAGAAAGCCGTCGCTGAGGCCCGCGCCAGCTTCAAGGGCGGGCCCGAGGAGGCCGACAGCCCCAACACGGGCATCGGGGCCTTCAGGTAAACATATTCTCCTTCATAAGCCTTCTAACGTTCAGGTTTGAACACAGGACACAGGCCTTCCTCAATGTAATCGATCCTTAGCAACTCTCACCCATCTTCTGAAGATAACTACAGACAATTACAGAGTTGTCTTCAAATCGTCAATCTATGTCATCTGTAGCAGGCGGCCCGTGCTTCTTTTTCCCAACCAAGGACGACATCCGATTAGACTGTGGTTCCAACGGTCAAGTCCTGCCACATGCCATTGAGCTTGACATTTGAGGTTGCAGGTATTGAAGATAATGGCGGCCATCTTGGATGCATTAATTCATTCATCATTCGAATTCTTTCTAATCACCATAGTCATCGCAAATATAAATTAAAGTTTAAAAATAAAACAATAACTTTGTTGTACATCATTTTATTTATACTTTAGCCGACCGGGTTTCGCTACTACCGTAGCTTCTTCAGGGCAGTATACAACTAAACTATGAACTAATATGCACATGTGTTATAGATTGATACAAACAGGCGGGTGAAGGGCCAAGGGTGGGAGATCAGCAGGTACCTGCTGATCTGGAATGGTGTGTACTTTGTTTATTGGGAATAATTTAAGGATTGGATTTTTATTTAAATTTATTTGATTATTTATGAGTCTACTATTAGTGTTTTTGGATTTCCTTATTTCTAATGCCTCTAAGTTATCCAGTCGAATGCCGGTTCCATTTTTATGTAGTAAACTAGTGCCCGTATTTTTATTGAATGTGTGGTCTGTTCTAAGAGATGGTTAGCAAATTCGGAGAACCCATTATTATTTAGGCATCTTAAGTGTTCTTTTACCCGGATATTAACATTACCCAACGTTTTGCCTACATAGACCGCCGGGCAATCAATGCATTGAAGTGAATTAATGCCCGAGTGGCCTAAACTGTCTTCTTTATCTTTACCCTTGTCTTATTGTAAAGATAAAGACAACTTGGATTAAGACAATTGACAAATTTAAATAAAAGTCCAATCCTTAAATTATTCCCAATAAACAAAGTACACACCCTTCCAGGTCAGCAGGTACCTGCTGATCTCCCACCCTCGGCCCTTCATCCGCCTGTTTGTATCAATCTATAACACATGTGCATCTTAGTCCATAGTTTAGTTGTATACTGCCCTGAAGAAGCTACGGTAGTAGCGAAACCCGGTCGGCTAAAGTATAAGTAAAAGTGATGTACAACAAAGTTATTGTTTTATTTTTAAATTATAATGTCACATCACAAAGTTACCGCTTCATGTGAAAATATAAATTTAAGTTTTCATTAGCCACGTGTTAATATGACAAGGTGATGGAAGGTGTAATTCCTCTGTTGGGATAAATATACTTAGGTGTTTTTAACGATACTGATGCACCTGTAAGAACTAAGGTAGGTAGAATCTATATGGCTATAAATAACTATGCTGAGAATGTTTTAATCAAATTTTTCAAAAGTTCAAAAAAAACAGAAATATCCCTCCATTAAGCGGATAACAATTCATTTTCACCGGGCAAAAAAACAGAAAAGGCAAATGATTTCAAAAATAAAATCAAAACTTGGCTCAAGTAAATCAACGAAGAAGAGGAGTTATCCAGCATCTTGAAAAGAACTCCGTAGGAGCTTAAAAACAATTAGTTTTTAAATAAAACCTAGTCCGCCTCAGCCCAGGAACCCCTAGCGAGGAGGACTCAGAAAAACACCAGAAATTATCTAATTAGCTTTGTAAAAATTTATTAACTAAATGAAAAAATACGCACCGAAAATATTTTTAAAAATGTCTATATAAAAAAAAATACTTTTTTACCACAAGGGTCTCCAAAATCAGTGGAACTATCGATCTTGGAATGTATCACCCTCTTCAGATCGTACAACATATTACGCCCTTGCGGCGATTTTTCACGAAAATGGCGCTATAAAAATCATCCAAATATTATTATTATTATTTAATGCAATTTTAATCACCATGTCGATTCTGATGTGCCATGGATATACCAATGGAAACATTTACTATGAATAGAAATTGAAAATGTGTATGTAGGTAACCCATTAATAACCTCAAAACTTGTACACTCTCGGGCAACTCCCTCATGGGTCGATAAGGAATCAACATAAACCGAATGCAGTAAGAATGCGTGATAACGAGAGCGCTTAGTTCTATTGGAGCCCGTACACAAGTTGATTTCATACCGACCCGTGAGGGAGCGGTCTAAATGTCGTTGTGTGAGACCGTCATTTCGAATTGAAGTATTTCTTAAATCAATTTAGCAAACCGATTGATTCATGAATGTTTCCGATGTTATATAGCTTTAGCAATTGACCAAAATATCACTGCTCAGCTGTACATTTCGGAGCCTGGAATGCAGCTGGTTTCCAGCAGTAATAAATTTAACATCGCGGTAGTACTCGTATTTCGAAATTGCCTAGAATTGTCATCGGGTTAATTTTTATTATCTCTATAAAGTGTGGATTTAAGTAAACACCCTCGTTAAAGGCCAATTAAAATGTCAATTATCGGCAGCTTGCCCAAGTTGACAACGCGCCAGCTTTACCGTGTGCTAATTCCACTTATAATATCACCTGCCAATTCTCATGGGATGGCCGGGAGCTCGTAAGCTGTCTCCGCGTCGCATGCCCGCACGCACTCGCAAGGTCAATCGTGAACCTCCTCTCTCCTTGAGTCCTCTCATTATCCTGTGCATTATTCATGAACATACACTCGTGCAATAGGACCTCCTTGTCCTTGGTGTAACATATTCTAAACTCTGCCTTAGAATTAGTTATGGCTGATAGAGGCAGGGGATAGCTGCTCTATGAAAAATTTAGTACACTCGCGACAGTAGTGTCTAGATATATACATACATATATATATATATATTATTTTTTTGAATTTATTTATTTACTTCCAACTCAGACATTATTAAATAATAAAATGTAAGAAAGCTTTGATTGCCCAACTGGGAACAAATCCCGTTTTAGGACAGTCAAATTCACAAGTTTAGTTCATATTAAGTGCCATTGTACAAAATAGAAGGGAAAAAAGCTAATATTGACATAGTATGGAATACACTATATTTAGAAAAAATACATAATAATTAAGTATAAAGAGATGTGAAGAATAGTACAGAAAAAAACGTATGAACGTACTTATGAAGAGATGAGAAAAACAAATATTATAGAGTAAACAGTTATGTATACGAGTGTGTGTTTGGTAGGTACCGGTCGGTACTATGGGGAAAAATGCGTTTAAAATTGAGTACTAAAAAAATACAATATTATTGAGTAATATCAGTTTTGTGAGCCGACGACGAAACTCGTGGATGTAACCCGAAGAGGGCGAAGCATATAGTTAATAACATATTGAATATATTTTATTCAGTGAGTACAAAAAGTAACTTTAATAAATTGTTTTTGACCAAATGTTTGTCCTTTTTCCTTTCATTGGTTAGGGTTTTTAATCAAGTTAAGATATTTTCCCAAAGACCAAAAATAATTTAACATAAATTCAGTCAAGTAAATCAAACCATGAGATGGCAATAGTAATAAGGCCAAAGTGCCAATAATGTATCTGTTTGAAATTATTAAAAAATAAATTATATTGTAGTATTAACTGTCAGTCAGCGTATGTTCGCTTTTGACTCTCCCTAAACCAAGAAGCCAATCATAGACCAATTATGGCAGAATAATTCTTTTCGATTTCCATGTATCCGGGTATGATGTTGAACATTTTTGGACCTAAGTATGAAAATTGTCTTTGAGCAGGGGATGTCATGGTGGTAGGTGGAACTATTGGATTACTTGTAGAATGACGGGTGTCGTGATAGTGGTCTATGGATGGGTAGTTGTGACGTTGTTTTTGTGTGTGTAGTATTATTTTTCTTTTGTATAATTGTCTTACATCGAGATCACGTGTCGACGATTTCCGTAAATATACATAAAGTTTTTTTTAAACTCAATTATCTCCACCATGTAGTGTTCTTTACATGTAAGTTTGAGTCCTAAGGTTACTCCATCGCGATAATGCCTGCGTTAAAACGTATTTTATGTTCTGAATTTTGGTACACCTTACAAAATAATATAACTTTATGAGCCAGGAAGTCCTCGATCTACCCAAGGTTGTAAAACTTGGACTTGGGATTGATAGATTAAATATATCGAGAAAATCTTGACTTTAAAAAAATACTATCGTTGTTAACACTGAGTAGATTTCTGCTGAATAATATGAATAGTCTGGCGAGGCTTGAATTTATACAGTAATTAGTAAAGGCTTGTGTTTTACTGTGAATTTCTTGATAAAACATACAGTTGTTGGTACGCTTTAAATCATAGAAAGGTACAATTACTTGAATTTATACAGTAATTAGTAAAGGCTTGTGTTTTACTGTGAATTTCTTGATAAAACATACAGTTGTTGGTACGCTTTAAATCATAGAAAGGTGCAATTACTTGAATTTATACAGTAATTAGTAAAGGCTTGTGTTTTACTGTGAATTTCTTGATAAAACATAAAGTAAACATACAGTTGTTGGTACGCTTTAAATCATAGAAAGGTACAATTACTTGAATTTATACAGTAATTAGTAAAGGCTTGTGTTTTACTGTGAATTTCTGTATAAAACATACAGTTGTTTGTACGCTTTAAATCATAGAAAGGTACAATTACATGAATTTATAAAATTGACTATTTTTGGCTGCGGTTGCTGCACTGACTTATGAACTAATATCTACTATAAGAGTGCACCCGTATAAAATAAAATTATCTAATCAATCTAATAATTAAAATGAAAATATTACTATAAGTACTATATAATGGCCATGATCAGATACTATTGATTCATTATATAATCTATAGAATGTTAATTAGTCACAAAGTGTACATGTTTGCCTTGTTTCAGAGTGGAAGATACATTTTAGTTTTATTTAATTTTTATTTTATTTTATTTGGAAAACCAACAGCTTACAATAATTTATTATTATGTATGGTAAATATATTTATAAAATGAACCAATGATAGGTTTTCACTTAAGTGTTAAAATTATTCAATTAAAAAAATACAAGGTTAGTTAGCCAATGCGGTTAGGGTGATGGGAGGGAGGGGAAGGGAAAGGATATTGTCTGTATATAGTAATATGTAATGTGTGAATGTTATTTATCTATTTTAGGTTTGAAATTATAAGAAGCTAAGTTGAGTAAGTCGAACTCGGTATATGAAGTGTTAAAAATGTGTGAAGCGCGGTGATTAAAGGTGTTTTGTTTTGAGTTAATATTGCATTGAGGTAGGTTTAGTGTGTGGTTCTGTCTAGTTGTTTGTTAGGGACTCTTAATTGAATTCGATCGATAAAGGCAATGGCCCAATCAAACGAAACGTTCGCGTCAGTTGAACTACGTTGGTTTGCACGCGACTAAAGCAGACTGGCAGAATGTC
Source organism: Halesus radiatus (assembly GCA_022606495.2). Lineage (NCBI taxonomy): Eukaryota > Metazoa > Arthropoda > Insecta > Trichoptera > Limnephilidae > Halesus > Halesus radiatus. The sequence continues at coordinate 31,582 of JAHDVE020002644.1, forward strand.
CACTGTCCAGTGTCCAGTGTCCAGTGTCCAGCTTCTGTCGCGGCGATGTCCGACGTACGAGTACCTGCCGCGACTGCGAATGTCTTTGAGAGTGCGCTGTCTCGCTGACTTTCTTGTGACGTCTGGCCGCGCCAGCCGAGAGAAAGGAGCAAACAATACCCCCTTGCGTGCTGATTGAACCGGTAATGTATGGAATCACCGCCGGCAGCATTTCAACGGACCAAACAACCACTACGTCGAGGTTAGCTGTGAGAGTTTTGTTCCACAGTATTTGTTATTTGATTCCAATTAAACCAACACTTTGAGTTTAACAAAATGTTCCGACTAACCCCAATAACAGTGCTAATAAAGGGTTTCTTTTGTTGTTTGCAGATTCATGCTGGAAGCCAACAAGGGCCGCACCATGCTGGAGTTCCAGGAACTGATGACAGTCTTTCAGCTGCTCCACTGGAATGGTTCCCTCAAGGCCATGCGAGAGAGACAGTGCTCCAGACAAGAGGTGGTTGCGCACTACTCCAATCGCGCCCTCGACGACGACATGCGCGCGCAGATGGCGCTGGACTGGACTGCGCGCGAGCGCGAGGCGGCCGGCGCGCTCGCTCGGGAGCTGGCGCGCGCCGAGAGGGAGCTGCGCACGGCGCGCTTGGCCGGGAGGGAGTTGCGTTTCCCCAAAGAGAAGAAGGACATCCTCATGCTCGCGCACGCGCAACTCAGCGCCGCGGGAAATAGTTAAATCGACTGTCAGTTCCTGGGTCGGGTCTAACATTTAGTTGTAGTGCCGCCAACCACTTACACGCATGTCTACTTTCAATTTTTCCTGAATATTTCCCACATGCCATATTATGAGATAATTAGAAAGGCGTAAGGGCATACAGTTATGAAAACGAAACCCGTATACAACGGGACTGCCTTAGATGGCTCTGTTATCTACAAGAGAAATTGCCTTCACCTGAATATCTTGTAAATAAATAGAATTATATTTGATGATTGATTCACCCACTAAACCTCCCAAAGCGCAAGGCGGTTCCGTACATTATCTACGGGAAGTTAAATTCATTCGAGGGTTGTCATTTCCGCTGAAACTAACTGATACTAGATTTAAAGGAGGTAGAAAACTCTACGTTAAAAACATCTCGCCAAAAAAGTTTGAAAACTCCTCTCACTGCGTTTTTGAAACGCGCCACACGACCAATGAGAGGTTACGTAATAATTAATTAATGCATTTTATTACGTTTTGTAAATATGTAATGTTAATTTAAGCTTAATAAAGTGATAATAATTTGTATGTTTTAATGAATATTAGTAGTGTGAGATAGAACATGTTTAATAATAGATTACTTAAGATTTAAATATAAGTTTATTAACGGTTCTACCCTTCGATCATCCAATGATTTATTTTCCTCCAAGTACGAATTGGAAATAACATAGTGTTACTTAACCCTACTTCTACTTCTCGGGAGAACAAGACCTGTTACTTTTATTTCCTATGGAAATTGGAGAGAGGGAAAACTTTCAGATCTCTCATAATACTCGTAGATGTTCTTCTCTTTATGTTTTGTATATTTCAATAATGTGTGCAACTTGCATACTTCAAAGAAAATACATCGGTCCGATTGACTTATAATGATTAAACACTTTGCCGCAGACCTTGTGTTGGGTATTATTTAACATGGAAAGTTATCATACCTCCTTTGGCGATTGTAGCGACGACGGGTGACCAAATATCGCAACATTAATTTAATTTATACTCAATGTATTGCATTAACATTGCCTGCTTTACAGGAAAAAATAATAAAGGATAACGAAAACTTTAAATCAAAAATGTTAATTTGCATTAAAAATACGCATTCTATTTAGCAGTGAAAACATTAGATATCTTACAAGCTGTTAAATTGTCGATAGATTAACACATAGTTTAATAATGGTACTTGTAGCCTGCTTCGCAAAAAAACCCAATAATTGTATCTACTCTCACGATGTCTTATCAAGTGCTTTATTTTCTCAATAATAGATATAAATATCTGTTAGTAAACATTACAATAACTTAACCCCAGTCGACATATTCTAGTTTTAGAAAGAAAACATAGCATTATATAAATAACATTATTTTTAGAATTGTTTTAAGTTCGTATGATGTGTTTGTTCGTTGTCATGATCTCACTTACTTGTCACAAAATTATTTTGTTTTATGAATGGTTACTAAGAAATACTCGTACACTTCTTATTTCCATTGCCTTTCGAAAATTCTAAAAAAATTGTAATTCGTTAACTTTTACATTAATTTTACTGGTTGAAACTCTTGTCCATCAAGATGGGAAAATTAATAGTTTACTCGACCTTATTCCGTTTGTTAAAATGAAAAACTGTAAATCTTTTCAAAGTGATATTTGAATACCATCCTTGCCACTCATCCAGTCTTCCACATTCCATAAGTTCGTCTTTTAATCAATGTTTTTAAATAAATATCTCATTTCATATCGGACATATTAAAGTGGCAGAGTATATTTTTAATACAATTTCTATCACCTTTGTTTATTCGTTGTGCCTCCATAAGTAATATTAATCTACTCGTGTGGCTCACCTTTCAAACATGTTATTTTTAAATAAATATCTCATCTCATATCGGACATATTAAAGTGGCAGAGTATATTTTTAATACAATTTCCATGACATTTGTTTATTCGTTGTGCCTCCATAAATAATATTAATCTACTCGTGTGGCTCACTTTTTAAACATGTTATTTTTAAATAAATATCTCATTTCATATCGGACATATTAAAGTGGCAGAGTATATTTTTAATACAATTTCTATCACCTTTGTTTATTCGTTGTGCCTCCATAAATAATATTAATCTACTCGTGTGGCTCACTTTTTAAACGTGTTATTTTTAAATAAATATCTCATTTCATATCAGACATATTAAAGTGGCAGAGTATATTTTTAATACAATTTCCATCACATTTGTTTATTCGTTGTGCCTCCATAAATAATATTAATCTACTCGTGTGGCTCACCTTTCAAACATGTTATTTTTAAATAAATATCTCATTTCATATCGGACATATTAAAGTGGCAGAGTATATTTTTAATACAATTTCCATCACATTTGTTTATTCGTTGTGCCTCCATAAATAATATTAATCTACTCGTATGGCTCACTTTTCAAACATGTTATTTTTAAATAAATATCTCATTTCATATCGGACATGTTAAAGTGGTAGAGTATATTTTTATTCGACGTATAAGCATAATGCTTATGTGCAAAAAAAATAAGAAAATTAAACCAAATAAATTCTATAGTAGTCCCGTATTCCATACGTGCGTCACGACGATCGTCCTGCATAAACAAGTTACTTGCGCACTTGAAGTGAAATAACACAAAACTGCGCTATATAAATGCTTTGTTATTATTATTATTATTACTTCTCACGCGTCTTGTATGAAAACGAAATACAAATGACGATGACGCACGCACGATCTCTCCCTGGGACCACTATAAGTACATTTGTGATTTTGTTACATTTTTGTTATTCAGAGTATGTTATGTACACACTTATCTTAGCGTATTAACCATTTATGATACATTAAAACATTTTTACCGCATTTAAATCATTCGAAAGTGTTTAAGCAATATTTATTTTATTTTAAAAACTTCTGCGAAAATGCTTATAAAAGGATCTGCCTCTGATTAATTAACCGATTTTTAAGAATATTTTTTGATTCCAACTTTTTAATGTTATGTCTTTTCATATACTTAGTACGATAAAAGCCTGGTATGGTATTTCAGACATTGTCATATTATTTCAAGAAGGCGGTTATTTACAAACTTTTTACCTTTTAATTATTAACATCTTTATGTGTCTTTTGCTTTTTGGATAATGTTATAAACAATAAAACAAGTCAAGTATAAATAAAATATTATTCTTAAAATGCAGTTTTTGTATTATTTTTCAATCACACCACAACGCAAATTTCTTAAAATGAGGAACTCCAGTCTAATTTTTTTATATCAATAATGACGTCAAAACGCTCCCTATCTATGGCCGGTCGGTTTTGATCAGTTTTGAGGCTAGAATGTCAAATATCAAAACAAGGATGAGTTTACCGTACATAATTTTATTTTCTATTCATAGGAAACCATAACTAAATGTATGTAATACAATTATGTACCTTTTTAAAAAATTTAACTCAAGGAATGATAATAGTATTGAGCATTAATATTATCATAACATCCATATTGATAATTGGATTGCTCATGAAGACTCTAATTTATTTCACTAATAATATTTTTTATATTGAACAACAATTATGGAGCTTAAAGTCACCCAAAATAAGTTTAAATTTCGCCAAAACTAAAAAAAATACATATTTAAAATATAAAACAAAAGTGAAAAATATTTTTTTTATGTAAATCCCAAATAGAATGCGCATGTGACGTCAGATGTTCCAAATGCAATGGTACCAACATAACAAGGTGTTTTAATGAGATGGATTATTATTCACTTTTAAATAAGGATTCATAAATTCTACGATACATAATAAAAGTTGTATATTCACAATGAGCGTTTGTTGAACTATATGTATTCATATTGTTAAAGCCATTATATTTTTCGCTGCAATTCCTTATTGTTGCAAACTCATTATTTTACCAATAAATACATTCTGAAAAACTCTTGAAAACTGTGTCCAAGAGATATTAAGGATGCCTGCAAATAAACAAGGCTTAAAAACTGAAAAAAATATAGTTACATAACCAGCACATAAAAAGGTAAGATTTTTTTGTCATTTCCTGGCTTTCACCCATTAAGGGCGATCTTGGCCATGTTTAATCAGGTGGATTTTAATAGTACAGATTGTTGTTAAAACTAGTTTAACTTTTAAACAGGATATAATATTTGGGCAAATAAAATTAAAGCAAATAAGTTACAGTGTAAATTTATGTGATTTTATTCCCCGATGACTTGAATTTATATACTTTGCTAATAAATTATTAATTTTAAAGTTGAGACTTAAAAGGCAGGGAATACTGGTAGGAAGTTCAATTTTAAGTTTTATCAATTCATGCATAAAGTTTGGAAAATTGTCATTGATAGGACGCGCAAAGAATTTATGGTTCAGAGTATCCTCTGACCCACAATCACAGTAAGGCTGACTATATTGAATCTGGCGAGATGACTAAGACAAGAAGTGTGACCTAGTCTCATTCGAGTTATGGAGGAAATATTTATTTTTTTGGCATTCAAGTGTATTTATGAAACCAGGAAAAAAAACAAAAGATTGTATTAATGAGTACTGATGACCTTTTGTTAGAGAAGCTGTTTTCCACTCAGATGACCATTGGAGTTGGTATTAACTTTTTAGAATAGGGAAATAGTCTCTAACTGGAACAGGAATATCATTTAACGGACCGTGAACAGTGGTTTCCTTAGCAATGGAATCCGCCATTTCATTTCCAGTAATACGAGTATTATATTATGCACTTGTGCATTATGTATCATGTAGATCAGGCTAGTACTATTTTTATTAAAAAAAAGTAGTATCTACAAATTAAAAACTTTTCCCTTTATAACTTCTCTGTGTCATGCACTTATACATTATTATACATACATATATTTATAAATATGTTACACTTATATACCAACTATGCACCATGTTATTTTTTTAAAAGTTCTGTACACATAATCATTTTAATCTTAAAATATGTAAAAGCCCTTTGGGGCGTTAATGAATAAATAAAAAAATAAAAATACCTAGGTGTCCCGGAATCCAGGCCAGGACCACTGACGCATGTGATAGCGAAATGGAATACGGGAGGTCTCCGATAGAGCGGATTGGGGAATCGCTGTTGGAACAATCATTTTCTTTGGTGTAAAAAGGTGCTAGGAAAACCAGGAGATGTCAATAAAATTATCTAACAATTGAGATAGAAAAGTCTGACAAGTCGATTTATAAGAAAACTGACATATAAAAATGAAGGTATATTAACAGATACCAAGGCTATTTGGAGCATTATATATATATGTTTTAAGAAAAACACTTTTATAAAACAGTGAAATACATTATTTAACATAATGTCTTGGATGTGTCGCCTGAAGACTCATTACAACCTGCCAAAATAATATGTGTGTTACTCATCTTCAGTTTCCATCAAATGTTATTCTAGGAAAAATGCAGTAAATTTTTTTTATATAAATGCAATGAAAATGTGCTAAATAAAATTGCGAAGAACGTTCTCAAATACTTCTATAACGGTATAATTAAAGCACGCGGTTGCTGGCTTCGTTGTTGACTTGGCAAACAACGAAGTGAACTTTGAGGAGGCTGCCGCGGCTGTCCAGAATATCGTTTTGCGATGGTTGACTGTGTGAATGTGTGCGCAGTGGAGGGCGCACAGAATTAGGGTGCGCCAATTAGGAAATACGCTGCGAGCAAGAAAAGGTATTTGAGGCTGCACAGAGAAACAAAGGCCCGCGGGATCCATCTCCGAGGTTCAAAGACGTACAATTCAGAGAAGAGGAATGGGAAAGGTGGTATTGCGGTGCTCTACGTTAGAGCTATTAAATTAAATTTGCCTCCAAATTTAAAAAAAAAAAAAATTTTATTTACACTTTTTCGTTAAAAATTATTACCACGTAATTTTTTCTAATAATAAATTTAAGAATACCATTTTCCACTCTTTACTTATCTAATAATTAGGGCCTAAAAAACGCTTGGTGTAGGTCTTCTTTCCGTAAATTGCCCCTTAACACCAGGAGCACAGAAGTATCAGAAGTATGTGACAGAGACAATGTTTTAATTAAAATAGGCTAAAACATAATGCCGCAAGTTTTGGTGAAAAATCCGTCCTTTTTCTAGCGTTAATCAGGTGTACAGAAGAGCGAATAAGTATGGTGCGTGCAAATAATTATTTGTGTAGAAAAAGAAATTTGTTAAAACTGAAAAATTTTTTTTTTTAATAATTGCTCAGTTTGGTGATATATCGTCAAACACAAATATGTGTCGAACCTCAGCCATACCAGAAGCACCAAGAGCAAGTCGGTTATCGTAAGAAAAAATAATCCGCCAAAATAGACAAACAATAAAATTGAAATAAACGTCCACTTTCCTCTGAACTTCCAACACCGAAGATCAAGTCGGCTATTGAAGGGGAAAATCAATCTGCTAAAAAGAACAATTAATATTAACAATTAATTAATTAATGTAAGTGAAAAGGTAACGTCCTTTTTATAGCGTTAATTGGGATTCAGTGAACACGAGAAGTAAAGAAGAGTCAGTCGGTATGGTAAATCTGATGAAATAAGTAATAAAAGTAATTTAACTAATGAAATTGGAGGTGGGAGCCGCAAGTTTCGGTGACGGGTTTCGACACGTGAAAAAATAACGTCCCCTTTTTAAAGTTAATCGGGTCTCAGTGGAAGCCAGGAGCACAGAAGAGCGAGTCGGTGCGGGGCACTGAAATAATTTCAGTGAGCTCCCGGGCCGGGGTGGATGAAGTGAGCGACGGGTTGAGGGGGGTCGCCTGGGAACCAGACTCGCACAATTGAATACCCGATTCTGGGAAACGGCCGATCAATGAAATGTAAAAGAGTCGCGCGGCAGACGTCACTGGCTTAGGTCATGGAACTTTGGAGTTATGTTTTATTTGTCATTTAAAAAACAGCATTTTTATTTGAAATACAAAAATGGCAACTACGCAATTCTATTTTAATGGGAAAGTATATACATATACATTATAGGTTGATTGGAGTTTATTTATACCGAAAAACAACAAATTCGCAAATTCTGCCATAAACTAAATTAAATTTAAACTCAACAACATAACCAGCACATTTATTGATGTCAAATTCGGAGTGCCTCAAAGAAGTATTCTGGGTCCATTCCTGTTTTTGATTTACATAAATGATCTGTGTCACATTGATTATGAAGGCGAAATCATTAGCTTTGCAGATGATACTGAAAAACATTGGGCAGAAACATTCAAGAATGCTGAAGTTACTCGAAACAGAATCAAAACGTAGCTAAGCTATCATGTCGGACGCTTTTGCCACCTAATTATTTAATTGTATAAGAAAGAATAGATATGTAAATTGTACGGGACCGGAACCAGCAAAAATAAAGATTTGGACTTGTGTGACTGGTCTGGCCCCACTAGCCAAGAATTTTGTGCAGTTTGTTCAAGTGGCGGTATGTGATCGCCACGGCTATTATGACAAATAAAAATGACAGAGCGAGATGACGTGTGCAGGGGAGACGGGAGATGTCGGGTGAGCTTTCACGATGCTACTCGACGCAAACTGCTGTCTCGATAGCATCGTGAGAGGCTAACTTGGCGCCCGGCGTAGCGCCTGGTTGGCATTTATATAGAGCCCGAAAATGGCATTTTTGGCAGTCATCCAGCGACGCTTGAACCGACATCACGACAAATGTTAACCACATAACGTATCTAGGTTTATAAATTGATCACGATTTAAAGTGGACTGACCGCATTATTTGAATAACAAAATAAAAAATAAAAAAACTTACTTTTTTTTAAACAATGGATAGAAAGCATCGATACGTTACATAGGGAGATATGAAATAGAAAATATATTAACACCAAATACAGACTGATGCCGAAACAACTCAACTGTACTTAAAAGACTCTCGCTTTACAATATTTTCTTTCCACAATTTCATCAATTTAAAATAATTTAATTTCATATTTTGTAAATGAAATCCTCAGCACGCGAAATCCCAGTGATGATATGGTTATTTTTAAACTTGTTATGAAAAAAAAGATAATAAAACATTATTATTATTATTTAAATAAAAAATGTTTTTGTTTTAAGCCACTTTATAAATATTAAATAAAGTGGCTTAAAACAAAAACATTTTTTATTTAAATTATAATGTCAAGCCACAAAGTGATTGCTTCTTTCGAAAAATTATTATTATTATTAATATAATCTCACGAAATGCAAAAATACGGTCTTAGCGATCAATTCCGGAATTTGGCGAAATTCACCTTGCAATTCTGTTAAGTGTTCTCTTACAAGTCACGTATGTTTCAAAGCTATGAGTCTTCCGTCAATCTTCCTCATCATGCTCTCACGGGATTCTACCAGTCTACCACTGACTGACTCTTCCATAGGTCACCCCAAGTGGTTCGCTACGGCAGGTGACTAAGCAGGGGTGTTCGGGTTCATGAGCTGACGGCCTCCATGGTCGAGGGGTAAGGCTCTCGACTACGAATCCGAAGGTCGCGGGTTCAAATCCCGGCGTGCGCAAGTAAATTTTATTTAATTAATTTGTGTTGTTTCACAATTAATTAATTTAAAAATAATATATAGTATATTTGCGCACGTTCCAGAGTGGAAGATGCTCTCAGTATCGCCCTGGTGAAAGACCACCATTCAGATTTGAAAGGTCGCTTGAAATGGCTTTTAGCCGTGTTTGGTGACCAGATCTGAATAGCCAGGTATTTCCCCACCTCCCCCTTCTCCTTCCCCTCCACAATGCCTTCAGCCTCACAACATTCCCCAATTGGAAATGCCATAGTCTCACTAGCTCCAGACGGTTGGGAGCAGTTGGGACTCTTGTGCGGTATTCAAGTAAAAAAAAAAAAAAGCTTGTCCAGTTCTTGGTGGGATGCATGCGCCAGCTGCGTGTTGGGCCGGATCTCTGCGGCCGAACTCTCTCGACCCATCGCCTTCCACGTTCGTCACTCCTGCACATACTTTATTTATTTACATTGACCTTTACATTGGGAACATTTGTATTTCAAAAACCTAGTAATTTATCATCAATTGAGGTACATGTAAGTTGGAGTTGCATTATGTTTGCCTGGTCGATATTAATTCCTACCTAGAGCTCGTATATTGCCTGTTCTAAGGAATTAAATATGTGTTGGGTATCAAAATATCAAGATATTGCAATATGTTTTATTATTAATTTAATTTATTGTTGAAGCTCTTTTCGGTGGGTTCCGAAATTGTACTATAAAAAGATAAAATGAAGATATGAAATAAAGAAGAAAAACCAAACAAACGAAAATTATGTACTAAAAAAAATATATTAAAGTAAATAATATTTTTTAACGCATTCCAACTCCGTTATTCCCAGGTCAATAAGCCATTTGGTAATATTTTTGCCGAAGGATGACAATTCGCAGTTTTTAACCTCGGGGGAAATTTTATTGTACATCTTTGATCCAAGATAGGTATGTGTTTTTTGGTACATTGTGGTAGAACTCACTGGGATTGTACTGACCCCCAGATCCCTACCCACCCCTTATACCATTTTCCTTCGCAGAACTTTCTTTCCTTAAAAATACCCTGAACACATTATCCCCAAAGATGACATATTCCCTCAGGGAAATTATTTTCCTCAGAGCCTCCTGTGTGGAGTAAATGTTTTAAAAAAATAACAAATTATGCCCTTTATCCAAGATTCACCTGAACTATGGACATAATAGCCCGCAATACAATGGAACAAGCTGAGGGTTTGCTACATAACAGTTCAAGTTAATTGGCTAACTTCGAGTATGTAACTTCTGTAGCGCCTTATTATGAAGTATATCTCATAACAAGAAAGATTCACATTTAACCCAATTCTATTTTTTACCGTCAAGTACTCTATATTTAATTATTGTTTCGCCTGATGGTAACACCGAAGTGTGTCGTTATTGGTTATGCGTTTTAAGGGAAGACTAGAGCACCTTTTCAAGAGCTCTCTGTTTTTTTCATCATAGAGGGCGGTCGCATTGGTGGCCGCTCCTATTTTGGAGTCAAATCTTTATTGTTACTGATAATCTGAAAGTATGTCTTTAATAAAAATAAAAATTATTTTCTTGTAACTCAATGTTAATTTACAACTCAGTGGTTTTGTTTTTTTTTCTCCTGTTTGCATCCTGCGATTTTCTGCTTCTCTTCGAGATAACCACCTATGGGCCGAGGTAATGTTTATTTTGATTTCGTTACAAGTTTTGGTCTACTTAATGTAAATTATCTACTAAATGCGTTCACAAAGAGATTCACGGATTTTTTTCCCTAAGCATGAATTCATTGCTATCAAATATGCGCCTTCTTGCAAGACATTATTTTTAGAAAAAGAGAATTGTTTTTTTAATACCTTTCCCTGTATTTCATGTAGAAACATCCTGGAAGTGGTGGTTGGTTAAATTAACCATAAATGAATTGCAAACACGGTGAACATCTCCGGAGATTGAATGAATGGGAAATGATCTAAGTATAATTGGATTTAGTAATAATCTTGAGTGATTAATATCTTCATAAGAAGCCATCACTATGTGGTTTGACATAATATCTATAACTTTATCAGTTGTTATATTTGCCCTGACGAAGCTTGATCTAAGCGACCCATTTGACGTAAAAATACAAAAAATTAGTGTTTTACAACAAAGTGTTTGTTTTATTTGATAGTTTAATAGTGTTGGATTACGGAATGGGGTAGGAGGAAGGTTGGGTGGGAGAGATTGCACCACGATGGGGGTCAGTTTTGGATTATGGAATGCAGCTCCAAGTTGGACGACAGTGTTGGATTACGGAATGTTGGGTTGGAAAAGGGTCAGGTATTACAAATGGATAGAGGAGACAATAATATCAGCGTGACTTACCCTGGTGATGGCCTCTTAGGTAGAGTATCTTTGTCGAGACATCGGTTAGCTCGGATTCGATAACAGCATGAGGCTTTCTCTCCTTCAGGGTCAGTGGATCGACCGCGGTCTTATAATTGGGTTTGAGGTGTTTCTAAGCTACGTTAAATGAGTCGAGGTAGTACTTTCAGTCTCGGAATTTATTGTATGAAAAGAACAGACATTGCAGGTTATGAACAATTGAGTAATTAGTAAAAAGGTCCTATTTCTGACATGAAGTTAACCTAAATCCTCTCTCTCTGATGGAAGTCTATAGCCGGGAAATAGCAAATGACAAGGGCGAGTACAACACATAACAAGGGATAGGTTAGAACAGCTTACATGAGGTGGTCTGTCCGGCGGCGTGAGCTGCGTGCAGGGTCACTAGAGCTGATCATCTCCACACTGAGATTAAGATAGTCTTTAAGTTACGAGTCACCATCTTAGGTGCTTCATAGTAAAAGAGCACGACTAGCTATGGGTTTCAACCCGCATGTGAAATACGTTGCCTTTTAGATTTGGTTGACAAAATAGCACTTTAGCCGCGAACTCTTGCAGAGAGTCGCTGCTGACGGATCGCTGATCCGATCGGAAGTAGGTCCCACACAGGAATGCGTGGTGAACAGAAGTGCCGGCCAGCAGCAATGGGCGCTCGGGAGTCGCTTCCTGTTATATCTGGCCGGTAATAATTGTCTTAGCCCTCATTGGTTGGTTTGAGCGGCAAAATCACCTGATTGGTTGATTACTGTGAGCATTTGAGGGAAAAGTCGTAATTGGTTGCCCAGCTATTTGTTATGACGAAGAGCTAGGATTTAACTTAGGGTCATCCTTTTGTTACGTAACAATAGATACCAGTAATTTAAGTACAAACCAGCACGGACTGATTATGTAACAGCCTCTACAAGGTTTACTGAAGGGAAGGTGCACTCATTTCCCGTCTCACTTCACCACCGACTAGCCAGCTTTTGGGCAAGACACCGAATTCAAGCAACGTTATTGCATCCGAGTGTCTCGACTCTCCCCTTCATCGAGGGATTAGTAATGGATTTGCTAGTTACTTAAACCTCTGCGCTGCATCCTACTACAAAAAAAAACGTTTTTTAATCTTTTCTCAAGTTTCTGGCAATACTGTCTGCCATCTTGGATTAGGTAGTCGCAGTGACAGCTCTGGAGCACCAAGTGGACAAGTGACAGTCTGACACTGTGACAGTGTGACAGCCATCAATAAAGTCACCATTCCCGATCGGTTCCCATAAACCGACTTTTTGGTACTTACCGGACGTATCGCCCAATTAATAACCGAGTTGTTTTATTGACAGCCTCCTACGTGTCTATCTACAAGCTAAGGAGACGAGAATGCGCATTTTTTCCAATTCTGCAAGTATCTTTAAAAATTATACAACAAAGAATTATATGCATTAATTTATTAGGAAATAAACAATTTATTTTTATTTTTATAACTTATTGATCCTTTTAAACTTCATTGTAATATCTTTTTTAATCATTGAATATAATATTTAGCTCTAAGACTTTCTTTTCTGTCCTTTCGGTTTCATTTTTAAAGCTCTTAAAAGTATCTTCAATGATAATTTTTTTTAGTTATGCATTACATGCATTTTTGAAACAAGTCTCCTTTATCGATGTCATAAATTAGAATTGCTGCTATTTTTACATAGATTAATTAACTTCCATTTGTACATAGATTAACTTATATTTGTACATAGATGATCTTATATTTGCACATAGATTAACTTCTATTTGTACATAGATTAACTTCTATTTGTACATAGATTAACTTCTAAATAAAATGGCATAAAACAAACTGTATGAGTATTTACATGTAATTATTATGTGAACGATGACAATCTGTGACATTTGTTTTTAAGTATGGCTAACATTTCGAAACCCACCCCCTTACGTAATATTGGTCAACTACTTCCCAACCTTCATCTTACTCAACTCCTTCCCCTTCTACTGGATGAAGGTTGAAGGGAAAAGCTTCATTATGAGGCGAGAAGTAAAAAAAAATCACAATAGTGCTAAAATTTTGTATATTTTTACGGTACCCTTCGAGTTAGATTTGAAATAGTTAAATTTTTCAACCCTATTATCTATTTTATGGCTTAATATCTGGTAGGCACTAGTCCTGGTGAATGAATATATTACTTAGAAATCAGGAAAAATCTAAAAATTTGGCTTTATTTAAAATTTAATAAAAAATGTTTTCATTTGTCCATATTTGACATTAATATTTTTTAGTATTCTGTATATTCCTGATGAGGAAAGCGTCGCTTTCAAAACATGTTGATGTGTATATATTAATAAAGTGATGATCACAAAGTAATTTTTAATTAATCAATTAATTAATTAGAAATGTGTATGTTATGTCCATAAACATCATATTTTGCGTAAGAACCATCGCATTAACCAACGTGTAATCCAAACTACGTATCTCTTCGAGGCTACTGCTTAATCTTTTCTCGGTGGTCACTTAAGAACGGTCTAAACACGTTCGTAGTCTAAACATGTCTCTGCACCTTACTCCCATACGATGGCATTAAAAGTCCTGCATGGCAAAGCGAATTGAATATGCGCACAACCTCCCGCAAAAAAATTGCGTTCGTTGGCCAAATGAGAAAACTTCTTGAACAAGATACTAAAAAAAAACCCTCTCGTTAGTACAATGAGCTTCCCATTGGGGGCTTTGATAAGCAGAGAAGCACTACATCAAAAAGTACTATAGGTTTTAAAAACATATATTTACTTGTTCGTTTACCGTGGTAGAAAAAAACTTTCGAAGTGTCCTTTTAACTTTTAAATGATAAAAAAACCCTAAGTCTAGAGATTCTGCCAGCTTTGAGGACGACTTTTTAAAAGTTAGCAAAGAATAAACTTCAGTCCTGTAGACTCGTATTCCAGGAGGGAAAAAACGTAGAAAGTTGAATAGTGTGGAACAGAGGATAATAACGAGACTTTGTAAATACATACTCGTAGAGTTATTAGAAGGAAATTCCACTCTCCAACGAAAAGCAAAAATATTCGATAGAATCATTTTTTTCTCTGAATTTATTTTGGATTCGGAATTTGTGGATTCAATTCCCGTGAACGAGCTGTTGGTATTATATATTAATATAACTCTATGGACTACTTCTATGAGATTGTATGTGATATATAACCTCTGCCACTTGTAAAACGAGTGTCAACCCGATAGTCATAGACTGTCATGTACATTTCATTTACGTCATGTGCGTTTTAACACCAGAAGACTATACAACGCTTGCAACAATGGAAAACTCATTTTCTGTATGTTTTGTGGCAGCGAAATTTTTCTTCCGTTTTATTTCTGTTGGAAGAAAGAGTTCCCTTTTCACACCGTGACCGGATGTGCGACCTTGTAGCAGAATACGCAGCTCCCCGGGGATCGCGCGCAGTATTCGCGGATTGCCGCGCACTGAACAATTCGGTTGACAAAAAGTGATTGACAAGAAGCGGTTGATATGTCCGCCGTCCACACACCGCACTAACCAGCCACACTGGGAACTAACCAGCCAACCAGCCAGTCACAGCCGGCTTCCGTTCGCCGCGCGCCGTTTGCCCGATCAAACAAACACTGAAGTTATTGCATGCCATCAAATGATCCTAACCGCTTTCCGTGCGTACTGCGTACTGCCCAGCTTTTGAACACAATTTGGTATCAGGGGAAGACAGCGCCGGATCTGCTATACTCGTACATTGTAGTATGAACATACTGTGAAAAAAACATAGACGCAATAAAAACATTACCTGTAATGTCCCATAACATTTTATTTATTTATTAATTCATTTTTTGATACATACATTCACACAAGGTACAATGAGTATAAACATTTTTTTTAACATTAAATTATAAATACATCTGAACATCCTAAGGGTAATTAATGTATATAAAACAAAAATCCCACATAGGCAAGGCCAGTGCGTGGGTATACCTGGTATCAGTTAGTTGCAGTATATTGGTTTATTTGTATTAAAACATGGATGTTGAAGGTAAGTTAAATAAAAGATTTTAACTTCAATACGAATACTATTCGAAAAACAAAGAAAGAAAAATGGGGAAAATATACAGTTATAACAGGAAAAGGTTGATATCATTGGTTTTAATCCAGTTTTTTATTTCATTTTTGTATTTGTTTAAAGATGATATGTTTGGACACGTACATTCTGTAGATAGAAAATTAAAAATTTTAGGAGCAATAAAAAAAGCATGTCTCTGCTCAAGCCTAGTTTTACACAAAGGTACTTCAAGTACGTTATTTATCCTGTTACTAGAGCGATTTTCGTTTATTGGGAAAGTTTTTTTCTTGAAAATACATATTTTAGGCACTGTAGACAATATTTTTTTCTTATATCTAATAGTTCAGCCTCATGGAATAATTGCATGGAGGGAAAGGTACTTTCTTTATGTAACATTATTTTTAGTATTAATATTTGAGATGTTTCAAGTGGTTTAAGGTAATTATTATAAATTCCCCCCATCCGATTATTCCATAACATAACATAAGGTAAAAGTTTTGAGTCATGCAATTTTTTTTTACGAATCGCATAATAGTTGATGAAGCATAGGATCTGTTTTTCTACGAATCATTTTTTTGTGTTTTGAGACCTATTAATCAAACCGCAGTTTATCGCAGTGACAGTGACGCTCCTTTCAGATATCAACCATCTCTTATCTGCCGGAAGATATTATCATGTTATAGTATAAGAGAATGGACTCCGGCGAAAGCTGCTTTAGAGCTCATTATCCTTTGAGGTTTAAAATTCCTCTAAGCTAGCTGGTATGGTACCTATTTTCTACAGGTCTCGCGGTGTACGCAATGTTATTATGTAAAAAACCGGCGTACTTTTACATTGTTATCTCTGTCTTCTACTTGCATCGATCGTAAACATAATGTGCTAGGTATTTTAATTTTCTCACACACTTTATTATCGCAATACGGGACTTGCAAATATATCATTTGTAAAGTCAGTTATTGCTGAACATAACCCGACTCCTGTCTTAAAATGTCACTATTTTTGAACTATTCTTGTGAATGTGTTCTTTTTGTATCGCAGTGCATATAATACTGTGTAATATTTTGTAATTTTATTAAATGAATATGAACCTAAGGAGTACTGTGGGAGTAATGAATATATGTAATATGTTACAAATGCATAAATAGAATATAAAAGGAGAACTGTAGAAATACCACTCGAAGGAGTTAATCATTATATTAAGTTTACTATAGTAAAGTGCACTTGAAGTGAAATAACACAAAACTGCATTATACAAATGCTTTGTCATTATCATTATCATTATCATTATCATTATCATTATCATTATCATTATCATTATCATTATCATTATCATTATCATTATCATTATCATTATCATTATCATTATCATTATCATTATCATTATCATTATCATTATCATTATCATTATATCATTATCATTATCATTATCATTATCATTATCATTATCATTATCATTATCATTATCATTATCATTATCATTATCATTATCATTATCATTATCATTATCATTATCATTATCATTATCTTTATCGTTATCGATATCGTTATCGTTATCGATATCATTATCATTATCTTTATCGTTATCGATATCGATATCGATATCGTTATCGTTATCGTTATCGTTATCGTTATCATTATCATTATCATTATCATTATGTTATCATTATCATTATCATTATCATTATCATTATCATTATCATTATCATTATCATTATCATTATCATTATCATTATCATTATCATTATCATTATCATTATCATTATCATTATCATTATCATTATCATTATCATTATCATTATCATTATCATTGTATTATCATTATCATTATCATTATCATTATCATTATCATTATCATTATCATTATCATTATCATTATCATTATCATTATCATTATCATTATCATTATCATTATCATTATCATTATCATTATCATTATCATTATCATTATCATTATCATTATCATTATCATTATCATTATCATTATCATTATCATTATCATTATCATTATCATTATCATTATCATTATCATTATCATTATCATTATCATTATCATTATCATTATCATTATCATTCTTCGGTTTGAACAAGTTTGAATTACTCGACACATTCGCTACCACGACAAATAAAACATTTATTTATCAATCCTACTTTGCCGTTGTGTGCCATTACGTTGATATAAATATTTATTACAATATTCGATTTTTGTTAGTTAAATAGAGGTGTCATTTCATTGTTGTTTGTTGTTTGTCATCATCCCAATGACAGTTGGCAGCGACGCCATTATAAAAGGTACGTTTTTAGAAATTCTATTGATTTTGATTTTATAGTACATACTTTCATTATTGATTATTACAATGAATGTGTGTTAGCTACCGCCAGATCAGTGAGAAAAGCTAGTCCCTGCTCGTATCTTGATGGCGGAATATTGAATTGACTTTAGACACGTTGATTTGATAAATTCATTTATTCAAGGGGTAAAAATTGTTAATCTGAAAAAATAAATTAAAAAATAGGGAGCGCAATCGCTACTTACTGCACAGGATGCGATACTCGTATATTTATTATGGAACCGGCCCTGGGGAGAGGTGAAGAAATATTGTAGGAAAATAATTATCTTTTATTTAACTGCAAAACAAAAAGTTACTACAATATTTGATGTGGCAGATGAGACTCTCAAACGATTAACACTAGGGTTATAATATTTGAACATCTAATTCTGTCTGAAATCTCTCATATAACTAGTCCGGGTCACATAACTAGGATTGGATAGAATCGTCATTGCCATTTTGCAACCTACAAACCCATGTGACCACCTAAATGATAAGCGCGGGGAACATTGGTCGTCGGGGCGGCGGGTCAGTGCACTTGGGTACCAGGGCCGAATTGTGAGTGGACTGCACTTCATTTTTTTGTTGTTGATAAAAACAAAGATTGACGAATGCATTTAGCTGTAATAAATTATTATATTTTTGAAACTGCTGTTCTGTGTCTGACACGCTCGGTGTCGATAGATGTGAATCGAACTTAGAGCTATCTAAAGTTGTTCACGAGGATTAAGAATATTATGCCTACCACACGGGTCTAGACAATATAGTATCATGTTAGATTTACAAATATTCCCACTTCACATTTAATTTCAAATAGATTCGCTGTTCTGAGCTTATTTCAAAATGAAATATGTTTATGAAAGCAGATAAAAAAGATAGAAAAGTCACAACTGGAGTGTGGCTTGGGCATCTACTAAGAATGCCAGAATTCTGAATAAGAAACTCTAAGTGGTATACGAGTGGAAAGACGTCCAGTGGGCCGCCCCATACACAGGTTGGAAAGGCAACATCAGAGGCTGTTCGAGGAAAGGCTAGACCTGCTATGGACGGAGGCCACTGACTTAGCGCAGGACAGGGACGCCTGGAGACAACTTGTCGATACGATGGATCCCCAACCCGAGTAGGACTAGGGAAAGAAGATGTACTCGTATGTATGCATGTAATAATATGTTAATTGTTGTTGTGTTCAATTCGCAGAATTCCATTTATTTTTTTTATAATTCAATATAAATCAAATTTAATAATGTTGTAATAAAGTTCTGCTAGCATTTTCAGTTTTTTTTTTTTTTATTGTGACATATGTCGGTATACGAGGCCATTTTCAAACTGCGGTTTATCCATATTGTGACGACTTATTTATATGACTAGGGTTTGCCTATTGCAGTCCTGCAATTGGTTGTGAATAGTTGTGTATATGTGTTTAAATGTGGATGAAGCAAGAAGTGTGTGTGTCGGAAATAATTTTTAAAACGAATATTTGGAATAATATTTATACTCACCCTCCTACCCCTACTCCTACTCCTACTCCTACTCCTACTCCTACTCCTACACCTACCCAACCCCTACCCTACATCTACCCTACATCTACCCAACTCCTACCCTACGACTACCACGATAAAGTATTTAAAGAAAATAAAAAGAAAAAACTTTCAATGTTAGATTTATCTCGACAAATGGGGCCTAGGAGTTTGTTGCCAAATTTTTAATAGGTGGAGACGCTCAGTTTGATACCCATATCGGCTACCCCTACCCTTCCCCTACCCCTACCTCTTTTCTTATCCCTATTCCTACCCTGACCACTACCCCACCTAGTGATTTTATTTCAATAAATGTGTTTTGTGTAATAATTTCCCTTAAAAATATGTGCCACATCTCGCAAAAAGAGGCCTAGGAGCTAATTGCTAAGTTCGAGGTGAAAGTAAAAAAACAGCGATATATAAATTCTTAAAAAAATTCAGTGAAAAAATTGTCGTTTTCTATCAATAAATGCATTTTTAATGATTTTATCTCGTTCACCGAATTATTTTCTCCTTGTATATTTCAAATGAATATTGCAAGTATTATCGGGTTGGTGTTAGTAATGGCGCCGTGTAAATTCGCTTACGTATTAAAAAAAAATCGTAATTTTATTTCAAGAAATTCATTTATTTTAAATATTATTAAACCTTCAAAGCATTGTTTTTGAACTTGTCTCATTAGCTAAGTCGGTTGAGCGTTGCCCCGGATAGGCAGAGGATCCGGGTTCGAGTCCCAGATGCGACTGAAATATTTTTAGTTTCTGTCCTTTTGTCCGGATTCATCTTTCATTTAGTTATGTTAATATTATCTTCTTCATTGATTAAATATTACGATGAGGCTCTTAAATCTCAATAAAAATAATTAATAATTAAAAATAGTAATTTATCATCAATTGAGGTACATGTAAGTTGAAGTTGCATTATCTGGTTGATGTTAATTCCTAGCTAGAGCTCGTATATTGCCTGTTCTAAGGACTTAAATATGTGGTGGGTATCAAAATATCGACTGTAAGGTGTGACATTATTTTTAATTTATTGTCGAGGTTTTTTTCGGTGAGTATAAAAATATATTAAAGTAAAGTAATATTTTTTAACAGATTCTCGGACTCTGTTTCCCAGTTCAATCAGCGATCCTTGCCGTAGGATGACAATCGCAATTTTTCACCTCGGGGGAAATTTTATTGTACATTTTTGGTCAAAGATAGGTGTGTTTTTGGTACATTGTGGTAGCACTTACTGGGATTGTCAAATCATTTCTGCTACGGCGTCTGGTTCGATACGTGTGTTCGATTTTACTAATATATTCTATATTTTTGTGTTCATTTGGGATGATCTTTTTATGAAATCTACATCAATTAAGTAGAGGAGAGCTAGTGCATCGACATTTGATAAAATATGGCGGAATTGCTAAATCGTTAAATGGACAGTGATAAAAGGTTCTGAAACCAAAACTGCCGATGCCTTTTATGATTTTTTTTATTGAAGCATTACCGAATTATTATAAACCACTTGTATTTAGGTATAAGATGGTACAATATATTATTATCCAAAAACAAAATAATTGTAACCGAAACATTGAATTTAAAAAGCAAATTAACTCCCTAAACTCAGATAATCATATATTGTACCCTTGATGTATACTATCAAACATATTAATTACTATTTGGTTATTTTTTTATTATTATTCTAAAATTGTACCGTTGGTT